>BQNB010131464.1:0-18777 GCA_026074375.1 Tanacetum coccineum
AATTTGCATCGGTGTCATGAGCTTAGTGCAACGTAAATGTCTTTTATGTGAAGTTGTATTTTTTATAACTGTCGCATGCTTGTAAAATCTTGTGGTCCACTATTACATCAAATTAAACCTATGAATTCACTCAACTTTATGTTGACCGTTTTAAGCATGTTTTTCTCAGGTGCTTAGCTTGGAAGATGTTGCCTGATCTATATGAAGTCTAATTGCCCGAACCAGTTTTCAGATTTAATCTATATTATCTTAAATACCATTGTTGAACTTATTAAAGCTTCCGCATTTTAACTTTTGAATCTTTTAAATTTGATTGATGTAAACTTACTATTATTTTAAATTTATGCAACGGTGTTTATTATTAAAATGTACCCTTAGAGGTCGTTCTTTATGCTTTGTACTTGAGATATCCAGAAACGTCACGCCTCCGGACACGTATTCCGTCCAAGGCCCGTTTGGGGGTGTGACAGTGTTGAACAACCGTCTTGAGATTTCAAGACTCCAATACTTCGAGTAGAAGCTCTCAAGAAAGAGAACATTAAAGATTATAACCTTCATGGTATGGACAAAGAGTTTGAGAACCGTCTTGATGGAACTCTCTACATTAGGAGGAGGAGTTGGTTACCCCGCGTAAGAGACTTAGGAGAATTGATCAAGCATGAGTCACACAAACCTAACTATTTCATCCACCTTGGAATCGGATAAGATCTATCATAATCTTAAGCAGTTTCACCAATGGCCCGTTATGGAAGAAGGCATCGCCACCTATGTCAGCAAGTGCTTGACATGTTCAAAGATGAAGGACGATTATCAGAAGCCATTCGGTTTACTGGTACAATCAGAAATACCCCATTAGAAATTAGAAAATGTAGCCATGGATTTTATCACAAGACTACCAAAGAAAACAAGCAGTTACGACATGATTTGGGTAATCATGATCATCAAAGGAGTTATGCTGACATGAGACGCAAACCCTTAGAATTTCATGTTGAAGGTGTCTCTGTGGAAAGGAGTGATACGTTTTAGCAAACGGGGAAAGTTGAACCCTAGATATATTAGACCTTTTTAAGATTCTCTCCGAATTTGGAATCGTCGCCTATAGACTTGAACTCCCAGATCAACTGAGCCGAGTTTATAGTACTTTTCACATCTCTAACTTGAAGAAATACATGTTCGACGAAACACTTGTCATACCGTTGGATGAAATCCAAATCGACGACAAACTCCATTGAAGAACCTGTTGAGATCATGGACCGTGAGGTCAAGCGTCTGAAGCAAAGTCGTATTCCTATCGTCAAGGTTCGTTAAGACTCGAGAAGGGGTCCCGAGTTCACCTAGGATCGTGAAGATCAATTCCTAAGGAAATACCCCCCTATTTTCAAAATCTGTAACGACACTCAATGTTACGTCTTAAGCTTTGAGGACAAAGCTCTTTTAACGGGGAAAGAATGTCACACCCCGTAATTTTCCGATCAATGTTTTAGCCATTTCCATTTGGTAATTTGAAATTTTGATGTTTCGTTTAATTTTTACGGGTAACCGGGGAGTTGATCCGTTATTTACTGAGGCTCATTGTCGGGAGTGATCCGTGCATCCAAACATCGTAGTCTTTCGTCAGTAGACGCGTTTTTACATTTTTAATTGATATTCAAAATTTCAAAAATTTACGTGGAGTCGTTACAATTTTTACGTGGAGTGTCGTGTACTCAATTTCGTTATTGTGTTGTTCACGTATACAGTATAGTAACATATGCCCATCATTTAAGCCTGGAAAATAATTCAACAAAGAGCACAACATTCCTATATATATTGGAGACCAAATTGGACCACCCCTTTTTCCTTGTCCTTTGCTTACCCACTTCAAAGACCACACCACCAAACACAATATCATGATTTTTTTAATGTTTCAAGTACAAAGACATAGATCTATTATATTTCTCACCATGGTCTCCCTCATGTCCCAACTAGCTTAAGGAACCCATTTTTGCTTTAAGAGAAAAAGCTTACTCATTTCACCTTAAATTCCATTCATCTCACTCATTCTTTCATTCAATCATTCTCTTCAACTAAACACACGCACACAAAAATTCGCGTCCGACTCCCAACCCCCTCTTCCTTGTCCGTAGCCGCGTCTAAACACTGCACACACACACCACTTTAATGTTGATCAATATTTTGGAAGCTATCAAGTTTGTTCGGGGTTGATTCTAATAAATCATTTGGGTAGTTTTAACAACGTTTTGGGTGTTTGATACATCCTTAATCACCTCCTAATCTATCATTTTCGTAAGTTCATCTTTTTATATTTTTCTTGTACTTCCTTAATCTTTACAAAATAAGGTTGGAGGAAAAAAAAATAAACAAGAAAAGCAATAAGAAAAAGAAAGAAAATAAAAACTACCAGCATGAAGAAGACCGGCACATGAAAAGCAAGTTAGTCGCAAATGGACTATATAAAAATCATAGTATAATCCTCAAAATTACATAAACCCAAAAGAGTTATGTCTTGTACGAAATATATTAAAGAAAATGAAAATGGGTGGGGGGGTTGGGGGGGAAGTGTAGTTGTGTTTGTTGTGGTTAATTTGTTAAACGGAAATAATTTTTTTTTCAAAGTGCACTAAATACTTATAATTGTGTGTATTGATAAGCCCGAATGGTTTATTTTGAGTTTATTGGGTTCAATAAATAAGCCCACATGAGTTTTGTTTGTTTTATGGGCCTCGACCCAACATAAAGCCCAAACCGTGAGCTAAAAGCTCACGGCATAAGCTTATTTGTGAATTTATTTTATAGCTTATTTGATAATCTAGGTGCTTATTGCTTATTTTTAAACTTATGAATTGGCTTATTAATACCACTATGTAATTACTTATGAAACTTATTTATATTTAAACGTTTTGAATATATAGACTTAAAGCGGAAAAGTAAATTATCCGAGAACCTAATTGGATAGAAAAGATTAGAACCTTCTGCTTTAGTGCCGGAAAGTAAATGAAATAATATTGTTTGAAATTGGTTTTTGAATGAAGTCTATGAATTTTGAAAACGAATATTTACGAACGGGTCATGCCGAAATTTTATAAAAATTATATACTTAGAATAAATCGCGAAAACATATATTTTTATAAAACTTTTCCGAAAACATATTATTTATAAATGATAAATAATAATTTTAACTATAAAACCAAAATACATAATTTCGTTTTCACCTACGTATTTACTTTAAAATACCGGCAGTTAAGCGTGCTCGTGTGAGAGTAGCACTAACATGGGTGACCTGCCGGGAAGTACGTAAATTAAGGACACAAAAACTTTATTATCAAAAGGCTCTAAATTATTATTTGGGATTACCGGGTAAAATGCCGAAACATATTTATTTATATTGTTATTTTCTTATTTTACTATATATATTTGTACTAATCTTCGTAATACATTTCATCGAGTCAGAACCACTGACGACAACCACACAACAGATTTTATTAGAACATCTTTTGTAATAAGCGTACAACTACTTCTCAAACCCTTATCCGTTTTTGCATTTCTCCATCGTATGAACTCTGAACCCGACCGTTTATTCTCAGGTCGAGACTTAGCACTATTGTGCAACCCCACGTGACTTTCCTTTTCTCAGCTGCTATACTTCGTTGATTACTATGAGTTCATAGCCCCGCACTTTTACTCGTTTTGAATAAATGTTTTATAACTTTGGGGTGAGAAACATTGCTTGTTTTTAAAAAAACCGGACACAAGTACTTCATGAGAATTTTTTCCCTGTTTACGTGTTGCTTAATAGCGCTAAGACCTCCTATTGCCGCAGCGAACTATCATGAACTGTTAATCTCTTGACCGGCAGGACGGTGAGGGAGATCGAGTGATAAATAGATCATTGGGACTAATTATCCTATCCCGGGGTAAGTCGCACTTTACTAACCCATTGGTAGCCCATTAAGACGGATATAAGTCATTCGAATTTCGGATAGGAAATCTTAGTCGGTATAACCTCAAGGGCAATGCAATTAAAGCTATACGAAAGCTATGTCTCAGAATTTGCATCGTGTCATGAGCTTATAGTATCAAAGTAAATGCCCCTTTTATTATGATGAAGTTGTATTTGTTATAACTGCCGCATGCCTGTAAAATCTTGTGGTCACACTATTACATCAAATTAAACCTATGAATTCACCTCAACTTTAAGTCCCGTCTTTAAGCATGTATTTCTCAGTGCGTTAGCTTGGAAGATGTTCCATGATATTATCTGAAGTCCTAATTGCCCAACCATTATTTCAGATTTTCACTATGTATATCTTGAAATACCGTTGTTGAACTTTATAAAAAGCATAGAGCATTCCTCTCTCGCATTTTAACTTTTGAATCTTTAAATTTGATTGATGTAAACTGTATGTATTATTTTAAATTTATGCCACAGTGTTTATTTTTATAAACGAACCCTTATAGGTCGTTCTTTAGGCTTTTGTAAACTTGAAGATATCAGAAACGGTCACGCCTCCGGACACGTATTCCGTCCAGGGCCCGTTTGGGGTGTAACAGTGTTGAACAACCGTCTTGAGATTTCAAGACTCCAATACTTCGAGATTTCCAAATTTATAAATACTCCACCAACGTCGTCGTTTTTTTTCCAGCAAGGACCTGTATAAATTCTCAGAAAACAAATGCAATTCTATCTCCGTGTATTGGTTAGACTCAAAATAAAAACCTAAAAACTGTACAGGAAGTAGATATGACATATCCATACCCCAAGATATGCCGTATTGGAACCTGTATTGACTGGTCAGTTGTCTAATACGCTGTATTCATTTAATGAATGTGCCGTATAGACTGAACTGACGAAAAAGTTTAAAGTGCAGAAAAATAAAGATTTGGATAACGTCACACGAAGCAGTTTAATACGCCGTTTCCGATTTATGGGTGAGAGATGGATACGCCGTATAGACAATATGGGAAGACAGACTCGATAAAAAAATTGAAAATACATTCCAAGTTGTCCCTCGGCAAGCACTTTTGTTTACAGAAAAGTATTTAAGTTAAACTTGCCCCAATTTACTCCCATCCTTATAAAACAATTTGGGGTCGAACGGGATGCCAAATGGTACATATAAATTCTTAAAAAGATTTATTAGCATCCCATTTATAACATAATTACAAGCCACGATATTAACATTTAATTCCTTGATAAAAGTTTCAGTTTTGAAAAATTTATTAGATGTATCATGACTTGTTTCTAAAAGCTTATTTAACCTATGTGCATAGGCACCATCATCGGTATTTATTACATTACCCCCCCTCCCCCGAAGACTATTTAATATCGATTTTATCATCAGCATTGTCCTTATCCGATTTTGAATAATCGGGATAAATTACATTAAAAGGAAATAGATCATTAAAGTATAAAACGTTTTGTTTCTCTTCATCACATTTGGACAATGATGTTTCATCTTTCAAATTAAATTCATTGATATGTTGAGGACACATCGTAGGTTCAGTTAAGAAATCTGATTTAGACGTTAGAGCATCATTGTAAACAATGGCTGAAAATTCTTTCTCAAAATCTTTAAAGAAGTCTAAATCATCAAAATAACTGACCGTAGGCTCGGGTGACGGAAACGAAGGCATATTGACTTTATCATTATCATTTTTCGAATCCGTTTTTAAATCGTCGACATAAATTATTTTATAGGAAAATGAATTTTTGTCATAAATTACCGTGTAATCTTCATCGTCAGATTCGTCAAACGATATTCTAAAGTCAATTTTATTGTCGTTAAGAGGACTTACCGTGGGTTCACAAGAGAGCGTTACTTCAGATGTAAACGCGTCATTATAGACCATAGCTGGGAATTCATTTTTAATAGATCTGAGGTCGCGAACGTCTTCATTACGTTAGATCTTACTGTACGTAGCAGTCTCCCAGTTATACACCTTACCACGCCTGCGAGATTTTTCTTCCTCAAGCCTGATATATACTCTTCCATAGTAATGTTGGGGTCGTCTATTTTAACCTGTAATAAATTCACTAGAAAAGAAAATGGTCAAATAGACAAATGAGCCGTGTTCAGTAAACTGAATATGCCGTATTGATGATAGAGTCGAATACGTTGTATTGGTTTAAAAAAAATCTATACGCCGTATTCAGTATTCGACTCAGAATATTACAGAAGCCTGTAATAATGCAGAAAACACACAAGCACACAATATGCAAAAATATACAATGCATAAATCAAACACACAAAACAAACACACAAATATGCAAATTAATCTGAACTACACTAAACTAAAATACAAAATAAAATAAGAATTAAACAACTTCGCTCCCCGGAAACGGCGCAAAAAACTTGATGTGTCGTTGTGAGTAGGTATTTTATGTATCAAGTTTTACTATTTATTTTATGCCGACTATACCTAAAAACAACACTTTAACGGGCAGTGTACCCGATCAGATGTAGCTTCGTTGGTAAGTAGGGTGTCGATCACTAAGAGTGAGAGCGTTAATTCCTAATTCTATCAGTATTTTAGTTATCTAAGTTAAACCTAAAACTAATGCAAAAGGAGGTGTTTCAGCCTGAGAGAGTGGCACAGTTTTGGGTATCTAACCTAAGGTTTTGATGACAAGTAAAGCAATAAACACACGTAAGAAGATAAACAAACGATAGAGGAGCAGTCAAACACTAATGTAAGGAAAACATATCAACCATGAATAATCTGATAAAACGCAAGTTTGTTTATAGTGCAATGATTGACTTATCTCGAAGGGCAATGCATTCCTAGACTTAGGCGTAATTTCTTTCCGTAAGACCTAGACATGCTAATTCTGTTCACCATAGACGCTATGCCACCATAAAGCAAGCATTTGTTTGATTAAAATCTACCTTAGTAGATTAAAATGGATGGTTCTCTTACTAAACCCAACTCATGGGAGACTTTACCTACTTACTAACTTAACACTCCTTTATAATACAAGTATCCACATGTCCTGAGTCCTTACGCAATGGAATAATAACGTACCTTGATTACCAATGTCACCCTTAAAGGCGTCAACTAAGCTCACTAAACTAAATGAATAGGATAGGTAATATTTGTGATCCTAATATTCTAGAAATATATAAATGTTTGAAATAAGGAATTTCTATCACCTCGATCTCTTAGACCTAAACTCCGCAAACTAACACCGAGTTGCAGCGCATTAAATATGAAAGACTAGAACCCAGTTGAATGACAATTTCTCATACTTTAAGCACGTAAACAAGTATAAATTGATAAACATAATCAACACATGATTAATTAAGCAATCGAGAATAATACAAACCTACCAATTAGATCTTCATAAACATGGTTTGATACTAAAGGAAACACCGATAGCCATTGATAAAAATACACACGGTATCATATAAGAAACGATTAAAGAAAATAACCTTAACCTGAACGGTCTCATAGTGTTGCGCCGAAGACTACAAAGAGTATTCTTAATGATCTGAGGCACTTGTTCGACCTTCAGATTCACCGTTATTCTCTCTTAAGTCCCCACCGCCTTGGATTTCTAGCTATTCACTGTCTTATCTAGAAACTGAGTTTAGGGTCCTTCTATATACAAGTCGGATGAGTCGATACGCCGTACAGCAAAGTGGATTACGGCGACTATTGTGGGTATCCTTGGAGTAAGGACAACGTTTGATATCTTCCAGAATCTTCTAGTTGTTTTATATAAACCTTTGGATACGGCGTATAGAGTCACCTGGATACGACCTAAAAGTCTTCAATCCGTTTCGAGGTTATCTTCCTGTGTGAAGGTGTAGGCCAAGGATACGTCTAGCTCTCTTGATGTATACAAACATATTAGAAAAACAGATGGATCATTTTTTTGTTGACAAAAGTATTAATAAGGGCGTATCATTGATGGGTAGGCGTATTCTTCCAAAGTTTAGGCTAATTGGTCTTTTGATTCAATAAGAGTCTTGATACGTCGTATAGTCTATAATAAGAACGCGTATTGGCTGTCAGATCAGTATACTTTCTTGAACTCTTTGTTTATGCTTCAAAATGCGTGCGTTTTAGCTAATCTTCACCAAGTACTCCATAATTACTGCAATTCTCAATACAAACGATTAAGTAACAATTCTTGCAATAATACACAAAATGTGTTATTTACACTGGATAAAATGATGCCTGATATAAATTGACGATTATTTGATTGGTCGTTAAACTCCCCTAGAGAGCGGATGCTCTTCCTCTCGAAATGATGACTCGCAAGAGATGAAATTCTTCAACGCGTCTAATAGAGACAACCTCGATTCCGCAAAATTCGACTAGACAACCATAAGCAATTAACATTCATAGTATAATTATACACAAAGTTCGAAACCTAAGGTCTAACTCACTTTCATAGGAATCACGATTGCATTTTGCGTATGCAACAAGCCTTTTAAACTAGTTGGTGGCCTAAGTGGACGAGTGAAGTCTCGTGAGGGTTTCCAGAGAACCTACCCACAAAGTTCATTTATTTATATATGGTTTTTGAAAAGGTTTCAAACTAATTTTTGGTTTTCAAAAAAGGTTTTACGACGTAACCATAGGATTGGTTACGCCGTAAACATGTGGTTTTTAAAATTTGGAAATTTAAACTAAGAAGGTTACGGCGTAACTACTTAGAACATTACGCCGTAATAATATCTGTTACAGCGTAACCAATGTGTTTACACCTAGATATAACCTTGCTACCACATGAAAACGAGTCGAGGAGACCTCGAATTCTACTTCCTTATAGATAGAACCTGCAAAATAAGAGAGAAACCAACAAAAACCAGCTAGAATTCTACATCCTAAATGCATTTCATTAATTAAAGACGGGTTGTCTTCTGACAAGCACTTTTGTTTATAAATCTAGATCCCTTAACTCTTCCTAATGTTAGGACGTCGTCTATTTGTTTAGTTATGCTTATGAAACTTTTCCTATTTTTGAATGTGTATCGATGAACTTCAAAAGTTTCACTTTTAACTAACGGAGGTGTATAATCTATATCCTCTATTCCATTTTGCCATAATTCCTCTTCCTCGAATCCTTTATCATACCATAGTTTGGTTGTATCATGAAACTTTTCACATTTCTCCCATACTTTATCCAAGCCATATCTCTTCCTTCCAGCTTTTAACTCATATTCATTTTCTAACTATTCAATTTCATTATCAAACTCTTCCTTGTATACATTAAATCTCCTAGAGTATGGGTCGTCCAGTGTCCTTCCGAAGTCAACCTCAAAATCAAAGTTTTCTTTTATCCATTCCTTAAATATTTCATACTTAATAGTTTCACTGACATTTGTATGTCCTAACTTAATTTTCACCCACTCTTCAAATGAATTATCCCTAAGACGTGGTTTTTTAAGTTATGCTCGGAAGACATCAAGGAGGTAGGTGTTTATGCGCAAAGTGTCATTCGGTGGGCTATCACTTCTCTGAGGAATGTAAGAGTGGGGGTATTCATGGTGAAAGTCGTAATGGTTAGCATACTCTGTGGCTCTTTGTGATTTAACGTTAAAGTCATAGTATTGTGCTACCCATTCGTAGTATCGCCGTTCATGAGTTATATCATCAATATTCTTGTTCCCGTACCTTACTTTAAGGAAGTCAGCAAATATCATCCCATTTCCCCCAACATTTTGTCTTTCATGATCTTGAAAACATATCCATTGCTTGAGCATCCCACTTTCCTCTTGTCCATAAATAGCATCATATACACTACAAAAGCTTAAATCGGGATTGCAAGTAGGCCGCTATCCGCAATCCTTACAAAAGTTATACCAACAGGTTTGTAAACATGCCATCTTGATACTATATTTTCTAAGAGATGGCTTCCTACTTCATCATCTTGACTACCTTTAACCTCCTGCATATCATGACTTGAATCAACAGTGTCTATGCTTTCCTTGCTACAGGAAGGGGTACCTTGCTCTAATAACAAGCACGCAGGGGAATCATAAGACAATACATCATTTTCAATTTCAAAAGGGTTAAATTTTTTGCTTTCCTGAACAAAGCTTGCCATGTAAATTTTTTCAACAGGAACTCTAGAGTGACATATTTCTCCATTTATATCAAACTTCACTTTTTCTTCACCTATTCCTAACGAGATTTCTTTCCTAAAAACATCTATTTGAGCATGTATTGTTGCTAAAAATGGTCTACCCAAAAGCATTGTTTCGTTAAGTCCTTCTAGCATGTCAATAACTACAAAGTCAGAATAGAACAAGAACTTATCGATTTTTAATAGGATATTTTCCACAATTCCTAATGGGGCCTTCTTTTTTATATCCGCCATTTCAACTACCATGTTGGTTTCCTTAAGGTCAGCCAATTCCAAGTGTTCAAATAATGATTTAGGCATCACATTAACACCAGCTCCTAAATCAGCCATATCATATAACTTAAGACTACCAATAGTGCAAGGAAGAGTAAAACTTCCTAGGTTTATTTCTTTAGGTGGTAGCTGGCATGGTAAGGTTTCTGAACTGTCCTCTTCTTCCTCTTCCGTTATGAAAGATATTCCCTGAATTTTGCTAGTCCTGCTAGAAGGTGTTTTAATTTGAGCTTTTTTTGTAAATTGATATGCACTCTTCAACCACTATTTTGAGGATGTCAATTAAGGAATCCTCATCTTCCTCTTTATCTTGCCCAGTCATACATTTACTCATTTATGCATTCAACCATTCATCTACATCTTTGTTAGAACTTACTTCTTCATCTTCATGATGAGAGTTAGGTGAAAAGAGGTTAAAGTCGTTTGGGTCTTTTCTACGGGTTCATGTGTATATTTGGTAAGTGGTTGGGTAGGTTTGAAACAAGGGGAAATAAGGGAAAATAGGTATTGGTTTTTAGTTTGTCAGGGTGGTGCTTGTATTCCTTACTTCTTTCAAGGGTGGCTAATCCTGAACTCCTAGTATAGGTTTGAGCATAACCCTAGAGATCCCTTTTTATCTCCGCCTCATACTCTATATATTATGCAATAGTCATATTTTCGATATCCTTTGTTATCATCCTACCGGATTTAGTTCTAGCCATTCCATGTGCTAGGTTTTCGTGTGTCAACATTAGATATTGCTCAATGGTGAGGTTTTCAATGTCTACATCGTTCATCATGTTTCCTGCGAAATTAATGAAAATTTTAGAAATCAAACTATAACTAATATTAGCTCTCCGACAGCGGCGCCAAAAACTTGATGCGTAAAATTGTTTTAATTAAATATATGCCAAGTTTTAAATAAATAAAACTCGTCTACCGATACACGCACTAACGGGCAGAGAACCTGGTCGTATATAGTGCAGTAGTTTGGTAAATCCGAGGTCGTCCCAAGAGCTAAAGTTTACTAGTTTTAGTTTTTTTATCTCACGTTTGAAAATAGTTTTTAAGTTGATTTTAATAACTACAGAAAAGTAAATGCAATAAAGTAATTTGATAGAAGAAATCAGGGAGAAAAGCGTACTAGCCTAACCATTTCGTTACTGATGCTATGATTACATTTTCCTATGAAATGTTTAATTATAAGTTCTATTAGTGGTTCTAATATCGACAGACCCGAATTAACATTTGAGGTCTGTGCTATACTTACTCTACGATCCCACATTCCCCTATGATCACACAAGCATGGCATCCAAGTTTGTAGTGGTTAAACCTCAACTATCCTTAAGACCAATCTATAATCTAAACCAATTATTAACCCTCTCTGAAAGAGTTTATGCATTTCTAAGTATTTATTATGGCAAAGACAGTAATTAGGTCAATTCCTACACTAGGGATAGGTGTCAAGCTACCCTAGTACCCTGCTAATCCCAGGTTCAACATGGTAAGTCTAATATCAGGATTAACAAGATCTAAGCCATCCTATATACTAACAAAACATAGGGATCAATGAAAGGCTATAAGGATATCTAACAGAACCATAATTAGTTCTGGCATTTTTGTGTAAGTATTTGAGTATGGATAAAGGAGTGTAAATTAGGGTCTCATTCCTACACTAGGGATATGTGTCAAGCTACCCTAGTACCCCACCAATCCAAGGTTTAAAACATGGTAAGTTAATATCAGGATTACAAGATCTAAGGCCACCTTTTACTACAGATAAAGACCAAAGGATTAATGAAAGGCTATTGTAGAAGGTATCTACAGAACCATAATTAATAGGATAAATTATAATCATATCAATTAGTAAATACATCGGTTCGGCCAGCAGTAAGGGATTGCTGTAGCCTGCTCATTCGGTATATAACAAAACTGCAGAAGAATTAATGAACATGACATGGATTGATCATCGATTGTTCTTACGTAATGAATGTTTATGAATGAATTAAATTACATATGAATATGTAAGTAAGTGACTGTCTCCCTTGAAACCTTTCTGTGTGAAATGTCACTTTGGACCTTTGAGGGTTTAGTTCTAGCCCCTTCGGAACTGTTAGTTGTGAGTTGTGGAAGTGAGTGATTGCTGTAAGAGTGCAGATTAGATGAGGGCTTCTATTTATACAAATCGATGAACTGTTACGCAGCGTTAACGCTTGTTAGACGTTTAGCATGTAACCCTGTACGTAATCTTCGCCATCTGGTCTAGGCTAAAATGGATGTTGACGCATAACCTTGTCGCCTGATGTTACGCCGTTAACGCTGACTTGGATTAAGTCATTGCCTTTAAATTTGAATGTTGCGGCGCCATAAAGTTGGTTATTCTTTTACGTAGCTCATGAAAAGGTTATGATTGGACTCAAATTGTCTTCATTGAGTATAGTTACAGCGTAATCCCTCGGGGTGTGTACGTCATAAGAGGCCTTGAACTTTTAGCTTTAGTGCATTCGCATTGCTCCAAGAATCCCGGTTCTTTGCAAATGAAGCTGCGCCGCCACTTGGTCATTTATAACCTGTAAAATATAGCAATAATATTGTCATGCATGAAAACAAAGGGTGTAAGTGCATGCATGGTATAAGATTACAAAAGTGTCACTATCCTGCATGTGGTGTTTTTTGAATTTAAAATAAAGATGGAAGATGCTTTTTGATTTAATTAAGGGTGGTGTATGCGTGTGTTTTGGAGTAGAGGGGGAGGGATGAATGAAAATTTTGACTTGTGAATATGAGATGGATGATAACTAAAGTTTACATGAAAAGATTTCGAGTTTCCAGGGTTCTGTTAGGTCAAAAACGCAAAAAAACGCAATTTAAATGTTAAGACGTAAAAATAAATACCGGGAGTGATCGTAAACTACAAAACACTTAGAAAAGATAAAATAACTCATATAATATCTAGACTAATCAAAATCCGAAGTCGGAACGCGTCTGATGATGTTTTTCAAATTTGCGCGGGTTAACTTCCCAGTAAACTGCCGGATTCAAACGTAGCGTATAAAAATCAAAAATAATGATCGGAAAAGTTTAAAATATTGACCTGAAATTTTCGAGGTGTGACAAACACTTTGAGATTCTAGATCGTGGATACTTCACCAACATTTGTCGATTCCCTTTCATGAGGTCCTGTTTAAAATTATAGGAAAAACGTGCATATATATCTCGGTACCTACTGTTAATTAAATAAAATAAATAAACTATACAGGAGACCAATATGTCGTATCCATAAACTGGAATACGCCATATAGAAAACCTGTAAAAAGTATCTATACGGGTCAGTCTGCTAAATACACCGTATCATGTGCATGAATACGCCGTATGGACAGAACTGACTATAATGTTTAAAAGTGTATAAAAATAAAGACTGGTAACGTCCAGAAATTCCATACGCCATATGGTATGGAGCAGATACACCGTATTGATGTCTGAGAAGACAAAGTCGATAAAAAGAATATCATCCCGGGTTGTCTCCCGGGAAGCACTTTTGTTTACAACGAAGTCTTTAAGTTAGACTTTTCTTTAGTTTCCTTTCACCATTCCATCCCATGCACGCCAACGTGCCCGCGTGTGAGCAATTCTTCCATTAATGGATCTCGGATAATATCGGGTCCTAGATTCAAAACTCCTTTGTTGAACTCCTTTAGCTTTTGGTATGAGTGCGAGATCCCATTCCTCTTGTCATGTTCATTTACCTTCAGTAATGGCGGGATCTTGTTGCATTGTTCATTAGTGAGGTGTTTAAACCTTGGATGCGATCTTGCCATTTGATAAGTCATCTCATCATTATCATTGTATATGGTAATCATTCCTTCAAATTGTTTTACCTTGAGTCTAATTTCTTTGCAAAACTCTTTTCCAACTATTACATCATCCATTTCTTCATCACGATAATGATCCATGTCTTCTATCACTGCAAAATCTGTCACAACAGAGAAAGTTCCAACAAAGATAGGTGCATTCATAAAGGCTCCAACTAAACTTATCCCTTTAAATTCCAACTTGTCTTTCATTATAGAGTTATAAAACCTTTTAGACATCATATTAATAGAAAAGATAGGGAAGAAATAGCAGTACTAGTGTTCATAAGCCTATCATGCAATGTATAAAGATCATTCTAAAATTGTAAGCATCATTGACATGAATCTTCCTATCGAGGTTGCTAAAACTAATATAATCCTTAATTTCATTGGTGATCTTCATTATGCCTAGTTTTGACCATTTCCTTGATGGGTGTATTAATTACCTCACCTTCCTTAATGGTGGGTCCTAAGTCAACTACTTGATCATGCCTAAGTTCTAATGGTTTGTTTAGATCACTTAATTCAATGTAATCCTCAAATTTAGGGTCATGCGATCTATTCTTCCTTAAAAGAAAGATGTACCTTCAACCAAGAAGTCAACTACTAAACCTAAACCTACTAAGAAGAAGGCACCGGTTAAGGCTAATAGAGGCAAAGGTTTGAACGTTCTCTCAGAAGTAGCTCTATCTAAAGAGGCTCAGCTCAAGAAGGTTACAAAACGAAGCAAGAAAGACTTTTACATCTCTCATGCAAGTGGCTTAGGTAATGGAACTGATTTTGAATCAGGGGTTCCTGATAAGCAACATCGCAAGATCTCTGGTACAGATGAAGGAACTGGTACTAAACCAGAGGTTCTAGATGTACCCAAATATGATTATGAAAGTGACAAAGTGATAACATCAAATAGTTAATACATTTTAATATCAAATTCCTTATAAAAATGCTTATAAATATGTTTTAAATGTCTGCAAACGTTACTCAATTGCTTATATTTAGGTTTAAAGGACCAAGTGAGCATTTTTGCAAAAGAAAAGGGATTTGGACATGGAATGCACTAAAGTAAAGAGTTCAAGGCAGTTTATGACGTAACACCCCCGAGGGATTACGCCGTAACATATACTAATGAAGAAATGAGTCATCATACCTTTTATGGCGTAAAGCATCACCTACTTTACGCCGCAACATTCAAATTTACAAGGGATGACTTATCCAAGTCAGCGTTACGGCGTAACATAGGCGACAAGGTTACGCCGTAACATCATTTTAGCCTAGAAGATTGGAAGATTACGTAGCAGGGTTACGGCGTAACGTCTAACAAAGGTTACGCCGTAACAGTTTCGATTTGTATAAATAGAGCCCTCATCTGGCTCATTCAGCATCACTCACTTCCACAACTCACAACACAGTTCCAAGGGGTGAACTAAACCTCAAAGGTCCAAAGCATTTCATCAGAAGGTTCAAGGGAGAAGTCACTTTACATATTCTTGTATTTATTCATTCATAACATTCACTGTAAGAACAATGATGATTCAATCCATGTCTATGTTCATTAATTCTTGCATTTTTGTTACCATGAGCGGCTAAGCACTCTTACTGCTGGCCTAACCATGTATTTACTATTGATATGATTATATTTCCTATTGAATTATGGTTCTGTTAGATATCTTTATAGCCTTTCATTAATCCTTGTGTTTTGGTAGTATAAAGGGTGGCTTAGATCTTGTTAATCCTGATATTAGACTTACCATGTTGAACCTTGGATTGGTGGGGTACTAAGGTAGCTTGACACATATCCCTAGTGTAGGAATTGACCTAATTACCTCCTTTACCATAATAAATACTTAAAAAATGCAGGAACTCTTTCAGAGGGGGTTAATAATCGGCTTAGATTATAGATTGGTCTTAAGGATAGTTGGGAATTAACCACTGCAAACTTGGATGCCCTGCTCGTGTGATCGTAGGGGAATGTGGGATCGCAGAGTAAGTATAGGACAGACCTCAAATGCCAATTCGGGTCTGTCGATATTAGAACCACTAATGGAACTTCTAATTGAACATTGCACAGGAAAATGTAATCATAACATTAGTAGCGAAATGGTTAGGCTAGCACGCTTTTATCCCTGAATTCTTCTATCACTTTACTTTACTACATTTACTTTTCTGTAGTTATTAAAATCAACTTAAAATCATTTTCTAACGTGACATAGTCAAACTAAAACTAGTAAACCTTAGCTCTTGGGGCGACCTCGGATTTACCAAACTACTGCACTATATACGACCGGGTTCTCTGCCCGTTAGTGCGTGTATCGATAGACGAGTTTTATAAATTTAAAACTTAGCAATTATTTAAAACAATTTTACGCATCAAGTTTTTGGCGCGGTTGTCGGGGAGCTAATATTAGTTGTAGTTTGATTTATAAAATTTTCATTAATTTCTCAGGAAACATGATGAATGTAGTAGACATTGAAAACCTTACCATTGAGCAATATCTAATGTTGACACAAGAAAACCTAGCACAGGGAATGGCTAGAACTAAATCCGGTAGGTTGATAATAAAGGATATCAAAAATATGACTATTGCAGAATATATAAAGTATGAGGCAGAGATAAAAAGGGATCCATGGGGTTATGCTCAATCCTATACTAGGAGTTCAGGATCAACCATCCTTAAAAGAAGTAAGGAAAACAAACACCATCCTGACAAACTGAAAACCAATACCTATTTTCTCTCATTTCCCCCTTGTTTCAAACCTGCCCAACCATTTACCAAAGATACACGTGAACTTGTAGAAAAAGACCCAAATGACTTTAACCTCTCTACACCTAACTCTCATCATGAAGATGAAGAAGTAAGTTCTGACGAAGATGTAGATGAATGGTTGAATGCATAGATGAGTAAACGTATAACTAGGCAAGATTAGGAGGAAGAGGAGGATACCTTAATTGACATCCTTAAAATAGTGGTTGAAGAGTGCAAGTCAATTTACAAAAAAAGCTCAAATTAAAACACCTTCTAGCAGGACTAGCAAAAATTAGGGAATATCTTTCGTAACGGAAGAGGAAGAAGAGGACAGTTCAGAAACCTTACCATGCCAGCTACCACCTAAAGAAATAAACCCAGGAAGTTTTACTCTTCCTTGCACTATTGGTAGTCTTAAGTTATATGATATGGCTGATTTAGGAGCTTGTGTTAATGTGATGCCTAAATCATTATTTGAACACTTGGAATTGGCTGACCTTAAGGAAACCAACATGGTAGTTGAAATGGCGGATATAACAAAGAAGGCCCCATTAGGAATTGTGGAAAATATCCTATTAAAAATCGATAAGTTCTTGTTCTATTCTGACTTTGTAGTTATTGACATGCTAGAAGGACTTAACGAAACAATGCTTTTGGGTAGACCATTTTTAGTAACAATACATGCTCAAATAGATGTTTTTAGGAAAGAAATCTCGTTAGGAATAGGTGAAGAAAAAGTGAAGTTTGATATAAATGGAGAAATATGTCACTCTAGAGTTCCTGTTGAAAAAATTTACATGGCAAGCTTTGTTCAGGATAGAGCAAAAAAAAATTTAACCATTCTTGAAATTGAAAATGATGTATTGTCTTATGATTCCCCTGCGTGCTTGTTATTAGAGCAAGGTACCCCTTCCTGTAGCAAGGAAAGCATAGACACTGTTGATTCAATCATGATATGCAGGAGGTTAAAGGTAGTCAAGATGATGAAGTAGGAAGCCATCTCTTAGAAAATATAGTATCAAGATGGCATGTTTACAAACCTGTTGGTATAACTTTTGTAAGGATTGCGGATAGCGGCCTACTTGCAATCCCGATTTAAGCTTTTGTAGTGTATATGATGCTATTTATGGACAAGAGGAAAGTGGGGGATGCTCAGCGCAATGGATATGTCTTCAAGATACATGAAAGACAAAATGTTGGGGGGAAAATGGATGATATGTAGCTGACTTCCTTTAAAGTAAGGTACGGGAACAAGTATATTGATGATGTAACGCTGTGAAACGATGATACTACAAATGGGTCGCACAGAATTATGACTTTAGCATTAAATCACGAAGAGCCACAGAGTATGCTGACCCATACGACCTTCACCATGAATACCCCCACTCATACATTCCTCAGAAAAGTGATAGCCCACCAATTGACACTTTGCGCATAAACACCTACTTCCCTGGCGTCTTCCGAACACAACTTAAAAAACCACATATTAGGGATAATTCATTTGAAGAGTGGGTGAAAATTAAGTTAGGACATACAAATGTCAGTGAAACTATTAAGTATGAAATATTTAAGGAATGGATAAAAGAAAACTTTGATTTTGAGGTTGACTTCGGAAGGACACTGGATGACCCATACTTTAGGAGATTGTAGGTTCCTCTTAACACTTTCACTTCATAACCCGAACCACGAATCAAAGCAAGAAACTAGAAAAGAGAAGAAAAGAGATTGTTTTAGAGAGAGAGAGAGAGGAGAGAGAGTTGAGAGAGAAAAGAGAAAGATATATTGAAATAATGAAAAACTTAGATATTTTCTAAAAGAAAATATCTATATATAT
>BQNB010131465.1:0-18777 GCA_026074375.1 Tanacetum coccineum
TGTCACTTCCCGCCAACCGCTTTTAACCGAATTTAACTAACTTTTGGTTGGGTTAAATGCACCAGAATTGATCTCTTCCAGAACATAACAAACATAGCAACTTTTTGTGTATTTGCTTAGATTTCTTATGCCGTAGAAACTAAGTGTTGTTCTAGAATTATCCAATTGAGGATTTCGTGTAACCCGAGGCATATAGGATCGAAATACTTCAATATGAAAGTGATCTCAACACGATTCACGGAATATATAATGGATTTGTGTTGAATCAACCAAACAAGTGTGTATACTACAAATTTGATGAATCTGGTAAATGAGTCATCATTTGCTTATATGTTGATGACATGTTGATTTTTGGTACTGACCAAAACCAAGTTGATAAAACTAAAGAGTTTTTGTCATCAAATTTCTCTATGAAAGATATGGGGAGGCGAATGTGATTTTTGGTATAAGAATTAAGCGTGAGAATAAAGGTCTTACGATTACACAATCTCACTACATTGAGAAAATTCTCAAGAAGTTTAATTGTGAAGGTTATGGTCCGGTTAGTACTCGGGTTAATATATACGGAGGTTACTAAAGTTTACAAAAATGTTCGCCTAAGTAACTAGAGTTTCATTTTGTTCACTTGGGTTACTACAAGTTTGAAACATGACTTTGAGGTTACTAAAGTTATGAAAATATACGTAAACATAACTTAACTTGTAAAAACGTGACATTTATGTTACTTAACTTATAAAAAAATATGTATTCATGTTACTCGAATAACACTGAAATTATAGAGAGGTTTCAAACTTAGAGTTTAGTAACCTTAGTGAACAAAATGAAACTCTAGTTACTTAGGCGAACATTTTGTAAACTTTAGTAACCTTCGTATATATTAAGCCAAGTTGTAAATCATTGTAATTGTATAAAAGCAGGGCTATGAACTCACCTCAAGTGAATGGTTGATTATCTAAATCAAATAAGTGAAATGTCTCGCGGAATCCGAGTGCAGCCTAATTAATTATAGGCCGTATAAGTATCGTGTATTTAATATAAATACAACATCGCAAGTTATGTAGTTACACCACCACCTAATAGTTTTTGTTTAATTTAAAAAGTTGAAACAATAATTAGATTGTACTTTGTTAAATAAAGGTATATGTATTTGTATCCGTAAAATAAAATGTTATCTTTGTCCAACAATTGATTAATTGTTAATAATATATGATTTAGTATTTTTAGTGATCATATAATGATATTATATAATTAATTTAATTGCTTTTATAAAAATAGTACATAAGGTTTTATAAACCTTATATCTTTATCGTTTTAACTCTGTTTTATACGTTCATTATGTCTACGGTTTCGTATTAAAAAAATCTATCAAAATATTACATTTATAATATTTTAGCTACTGATGAACAGTAACTTTTACTGTTTCTGTAAAATTATATAAAACTACTTTTATACAATTAATTGTTGTAACCTCGTGAACATCATAACTCATTCATTTTAATTCCGTTTCACCTGTTCTTTATATGTATGGAATCGTGATGAGATAAACTATTTAAATAAAATACTTACTGATTTTATAAAAATCTGTGTCAACTCAGTAAAATCAAAACACTTTATAAAACTATTTTTATAAACTTAAATCTTGCAAAACTCGTAACTCATTCGTTTTAATTATGTTTTTCGAGTTTCTTATATGCTTGGAATCCTCATGACATGTACTATCATTATAAAATATCCCAAGTTTTTACCAGACCTGAAACAGTAATGGTTTTTATAAAATAACTTTTATAAAAACACTTTCATATATTTAATTATCGTAAACTTGTAAATGTCATAACTTCTTTGTTATAGCTCGGTTTTTCGAGTTCTTTATATGCTTACGATCCTTATGATACGTACTATTTTATAAAAATGATTCCATAATTTTATCAGATTTCGTATCTCAACAGTAGGTCCAAAACAGTCCATATATTTATATAAAGTATATAAATTAGTTTTATAAATTATTTCTTGATTAATTTGTACAAGTCCTCTACAATACTTTATACCACAAGTCTTGCATATTTTGAGTCCTCTAGATTGTGTCCAAATAATTGTCCAAAGTAAAAGTCCCTCATGAAAATTTATTATACATAACTTTTATAATTAAACTTTCACAAATTAATTTAAAACCTAAACTTATAAATTAACCAAAAATTATATAAAGTATTTTCTTGAGTTCTATCATATTTTTAACATCATTTCAACATATAAATAAATAAATTCAAATTTCATATGAGCTTGTAATATTTCATAAATCATAAAAACAAACCTAGGTGGTGATTAACATAATAACAAGTATGTAAAATAAGTAAATGAATAAATGGAAAGATTGGGGTATAAGTAAACCTTAAAGAAGTGTAGGAAAATGAAGAACAAAACAAAACACAAAAAAAACACAAAACAGAAATAACCAAACACATATAAAAAAAAAAGAAACACAAAAAAAATAACCCAAACCCCAAACACAACACACATAAGAAACAACCAAAAATACAAAAAAAACAACAAACACAAAAAGAAAAAAACCAAAAAATACAAAAAAACAAACAAAACATAACAACACACACAAACAAAATGACAAACAAAAAAAAACCAACAACAAAAATAAAAAAAATGCAAAAAACAAAAAAAACAACCCAAAAGACTAAACAAACACAAAATACGATCAACTACAATAACATCTAACAAACAAAGTCAAAAAAAAAATAGAGCTAAAACCAAGACAAAGGAGAGAACGACAAAAAAAAAAAAAAAACAAAACACAATAATCAAACAAAAAGTCCGAAAAAACAAAAAACAAAAAGAAAAAAACACAAAACCACTATAAACAAAAAAAACAAAAATAAAACAACAAATAACAAAATAGCAAGAATACAACAAAAACATAGACAAGCAGAAAACAAAAAAAACAAACCACAAACAAACACATCAAAAAACAAAGACATACAACACAAAACAACAAAAACATAAAAAACAACAAAAAAAAATAAGAAAAACAAAAAGAACACACAAAAAACACAAATTAAACCCAAAAAAACCGTAAAAAGAAATAACAAAAAAAAACACATTAAAAGACGAAAAAAATAATAACACACAAAACTAAAACATAAATAACAACAGAAAAAAAAAAAACACAATCACCAACAAAAAAAAAAAACAAAAAAAAAAAACAAAAACAAAAAAAAAAAAAGAAAAAAACGAAAAAAAACAGGAGGGGTCGGAACAAAACAACAAATACAAAACACAAAAATACAAAGAGAAGACACAAAAAACACAAAAAAACCACAAATAGAAAAAAATGAAACAATAGAAAAAAATACGACAAAAAACACAAAAAAAAACCAAAGAAAAAAAAAAAAAATAACAAAACACAAACAATAAACCAACAAACAAACAAAGCAAAAAAAATAACACAGAATATAAAACATCACAAAAAAACACCAAACCACAATTACACAAAACAAAAACTAAACAGAACGACGAAGAAAAATACACAAAAACAAAAAAAAAACAATAACAACACCAAAAAAACAAGATCAAAAAACCCCAAACACAACAAACAAAAACAGTAACTCACACAAATAAAAAAACCAACAAACAACAAATAAAAAAAAAATGAAAAAGAGAAACACAAAGAACACCACAAAACAACTAAAAACAAAAACAAAAATGAACCAAAAGAAAAACAAAAACCAAACACAAAAAAAAACACAAAAAAATCAAAATAAAAACAACAACCAAAACAAAAATCAAAAGTAAAAAAAACCTTAAACACCGAAACCAAAAAAAATAAAAAATACACAGACAACAAAATCAAAAGAACAAAAAAAAAATAAAAACAAAAAAAAAAAACAACCAGAAAAACCCCAAAACAAAGATAAAAAACCACCAAAACAAGCAAAAAAAAACAAGCAACACCACAGAAGAAAAACAACAACAACCAACAAACAAAAACCAATCCAAAAAACACAAAAAAAAAAAAAGACAAAAACACAGAAAAACAAAAAAAAAAAACAAAAAAAAACAACATAAAAAAAAAAAAAAAAAAAAAACAAAAAACAACACACAAAAACAACAAACAGAAAAAAGGGTAACAAAAAAAACAAAAAAACAACTACAACCCTAGAAATCAAACCCAAATTCAAAACCCTAACTAGAAAACCCTAGTTATCTTCTTGATTACAACCCTTGCAAAATAATACCCAAACTTCCAAACCACCTTGCAACACTTTAGATATAATACCTAAGATCACTAGTATGCTTGATACCTTTGAAAAAATAAAACCAAGGTTGGAAAAATCATGAATCGTTAGCCGGGCGGTCAACCACCTTGTAGCTTGTAATCGGTTAAGGCGGGATTAATCGGATTGGCATTTTTGGCAAAATTTGGTTATTTTCGGCAAGTTTTGTGTATTTCCGTCAAGTTTTAGATATTATTGACAAGTTTTTTTCTAAAAAAACATCTTGTAATAGATTTAAACAGTTAATATAAGTGATCAAAACAAGTTTATGGTGAGTTTTATGTACTTCTGGCAAGATTAGAAGGTTTTTGGCAAGTTTGACCACCGTTGATTGCCGTTAACCACGGTTGACCTATTTGTTTGACCCTGTTACATTAATCGGCAAGGTTGGTGACCTTGTAGTGTCTAATCGGCGATTAATCGGCCTTGTAGACCTTGTTTTGCAACACTGATCAAAACTATGAAGACCCTAAATGACCTTATTTCAGCCGTGGGTATGAGAGGAGTTAGAGAGAGTTTGTGTGAAGTTTACTTGCTAGTTAAAAGTGTGTGTTTAAGTCTTGTTAGTACACTCTTATATACTAGTAATATTAGACAACCCACTAGCAAAACCATGTGTTTAGGAGGTGGTAAGGGTACAAATGGTACAAGTGCTCTTCTCCTCCCTAAGAGGAGGGATGAGACTTTAGTGAATCAATTAAGCATGTGTGGTATTAGAAAGTAATATTTGAAATGGTGTTTGTGGTTTTCTTATGTACATATCCGGCCGCAAGGAGTTATAAGGGTAGGTAGTATTAATTTTTTATGTATTGGGTATAATAGTAGGTATTTGTTTGAGTATAGATGGGTATTGGTGCTTCCGGGTATGCCTAAATGTATTTTATTGCGAAACGTAAGCGTTTTACGTAACCAATAAAAATAAAATATGAAAAGTTATAAATTATCCTCATAATAATTATATAACACTTGCTTGATGTAAACTTTTATTTGTTTGATGTCCGTTTACGTTGAATGATGATTTTTAGTTTACGCGATTTAACTAAACGATGAAAATTAAAAGTAAACGCGTAAAAATTGCTTAAAGGGGGGAAACACAAGATCAAAATCTTGTGTAAGATTTTGTTAAGTACATGTCTTAATTAATTCTAGGTTTATTACAAGATTTAGTTAAGATTTGTGTGTAATACACAATGGTCCTTGTGTCGTGTGATATGAAGAGAAAACAAGACAAAGTGTGTTTGAGTTTAAGGTTTCCTTAACCTTAAACTAACTAAACATATATCCTTAAACTAACTATGGTAAACTAAAGGTTAAGGGTACATGTTGTAAGAGCTTGTAAGATTTTGTAAGAGATCCTCCTAATCCCTATGACCCTTAGACGCCTAGGATTATGTTTAGGGTACTAATGATTTGAAAATTTCTAGTTATATAGAAATGGTGGAACGTTAAGGTGTTAATAACCATAGTATACAAGGTTTTGTCTCTGCTTTAATGGGGGTTATCACATATCATCCCGCCTGGCCTTGTAGCTTAATGACAACAAAAACTGTATCATTTTTGTATTTAAGGGTCGTAAAAGTGGGTAATTGTTTGAGTAAAGAGAGGTATAGAACTTCAGGTTTACGCCTAAATATATTTTTTAACTGCGAAACGTAAACTTTTAACGTAGCCAATAAAAAATAAAATGTTAAAACTTATAAATTATACTCCCAAATAATTATATGACACCTTTTAACGTAAACATTTATTGTTTGATTGTCCGTTACTTGATGGTTTTTAGTTTACGCGATTTAACTATGTGATTATAATTAAAAGCGAACGCGTAAAACTCTAAAAATTGGTAATAATTGAGTCAGGAAATGACTTGAAAATGTGAAATGTTACACACATCTTCTTGCTTTGAAGCACATTATTTGATATGTTCGTGGTACTCTTGATCATGGTCTTCAGCTACATGCCTCCTCTATGACTCAGCTTGTTGCTTATACTGATGCTGACTGGGCAGGTTGTCCATTTACTCGTCGATCTATCTCTGGATATTATGTGTTTCTTAGAGATAATCTTTTATCTTGGTCTGCTAAACGACAGGTTACTTTGTCTCGTTCCAGTGCTAAAGCTGAATATCGTGGAGTAGCTAATGTGGTTGCGAAAATGGCTTGGATCCGCAATTTGTTACGAGAATTGCATACACCATTGTTTACTGCTACTCTTGTTTATTGTGGTAATGTAAGTGCAGTATATTTGTCTACTAATCCTGTTCAATGCCAACGTAGCAAGCATATAGAGATTGATATTCACTTTGTTCGTGACTATGTTGCTTCGAGACAAGTTCGTGTTCTCCATGTTCCCTCATGGTTTCAATATGTAGATATTTTTACAAAAGGATTGCCTACTGCGTTGTTTCTCGAGTTTCGCTCCAATTTGAACGTTCGCAGGCCTCCCGCTCAAACTGCGGGGGTGTATTAGCCGATCCATATATGTGGTTTAGCCCATATTTTTCATTAGTATACATTGGGCTTTAGCCCGTTAAGCTTGCTTATTTTCTAAGCTATTGTCTTGTATTTATACCTTTGGATTAATGAGAACTGAGACATGGAAAATTAACCTATTCCAATACCTACTACCAGATTAAAAGCCACGGAGCCTACATATCAAATGAAAGCAAATTATTTAAACTACGGCTTATCACGGTCTGAAAACCGGACCAGGCCGAACCGAAAACCGGTTTGGCAAAAATCACGGGACCAAAAATCGGACCGAAATGCTCGGTCCTTGTCCGGTTCGGTCCGGTCCGGTCCAACAAAGTAAAATGGTCAGGTTTTCTCATGACCGAAACAGACCGGACCGGACCAAAGACCGAATATGAGAGAAAGACAGACCGAGGACCTATGTTCGGTCCGGTTCTATCCACAGTCTATTAGGCTCAATCCAAATTTAAACTACAATTAATCGCACATAGCAACGTGAGTATATAGTAAAAAATAGAAAAAGACTAATCTCTGCTATGTCGTTGTGTGGTGTATATTTTTATGATTCAAGTTTTAAATTTATATTTTGCCGACTTAACCAAAAATAACACTTTAATGGGCAGTGTACCCAGTCGGTGGTAGATTCGTGATAAGTAGGGTGTCGAACACTTGAAGCGAGGTTAAATATCTCAATTTATTTATATTTTGGTTATCTAATCTATGTTAATTCTAATCTAAGTCAAACATATGCTAATCCTATCTTAGTTCTAATACTAATTCTAACAGGTAAAAGGGGGGTTTCAGCCTGAGAGACTGGCACGGGTTTGTTTGGTGACTATAATCAGATCAAGACACTTTAACCCACGCAAGCAAATTAACAGAAGATAAAAGAGTGGTCGAGCGTTATGATAGAAAACTGTATTAGCCATCATTAATCCGATTAGAAGTTGGTTTGTTTATTCAGTGCAATGATTACTTATCTCGAAGAGACATATCATTCTTAGACTTAGGCGGGACTTCATCCTAAGACCGAGACACATTAAATCTGTCACAATTAAAGCATCCGCATAAAGCATCCTTATTTGATGATTATAATCTATCTTAGAGATTAAAGCAATGGTGATCTTGTTAAACCCTGACTCATAGAGACTTTACTCACTTACTGCTTAATGGCAATTTATACACTAGTAGTCCACTTATCCAACTATCCAATAGAATCAGAACATTATTTGTTGAATTATCTAGATACACATACTAGTCAACATGTTCAATAAACCAAAGGCAATTTCCGTTAACTAGTTAAGCCAGAAGCGTATCCTTAGCACAATTTTAGAAGGACAATATTTGTGATCCTATGATTCTAGATGTATAAATTACTATATGGAGAGCTATCCCGGCATCTAGATTACTTGGTCCGTATCACTTGATCCAGTTGAATGATATGTCGCATACAAAAGCACGTAAACAAGTATATTAATAAACATAAATAAGCATACAACGATAAATTAAGAAATCGAGATATAAACAAAATCAAACATTCAGATCTTCATAATAATGGCTAATACCCGAAGGTATTAGCCTTCAAACATCATAATTAATACAAGAGTAATTGTTTTAGCCAAGGTAAACTAACTGAGTTAACGAATGATACAAAAAACTGAACGAGTTAACGATTACAAAAGTATAAGAAATTACACGTTGTCTTCTATGGATTGGAATGCGTTGCAAGACCTCTTCTGCTCTTTTTCTCCTCTGAAAATCGACTTTTGGGGTTTAGGTATCGAGAATATGATTTAGCACACTTAAAACTCGTTTTTGAGTTTTCTATTTATACTGTCTGGAAGTCGGTTCGATACGGCGTATCCAAGGGATTGGATACGGCGTATTGGAGTTTCTTTGAGTAGGGACCACGCTTGATATCTTCCAGAATATTCACATACTATATCTTGAATACGGCGTATTGAGCTTGTTTCCTTTGTGGTATTTGGTGAGTGCAGGCACGGATACGGCGTATCTTCCTTGATGGATACGGCGTAGTGGTAGTCAAAATAGTAATCTTCAAAATATCTTCGTTTAAGCTTCAGAATGCGCACCTTTTGCTAATATTCATCAAGCACTTCATAATTACTGCAATTCTCAAATATAAACAATTAAGTAACAATTCTTTACAATAATTATACAAAATGAGTTAATTACATGAGATAAATGATGCTATAAAATAGACGTTATTTGATGTCATCAATCTCCTCACTCATTTCATTTTTCTCGACTAAACCAAATCAGTTATGATTATTTGAAGTGTTAGACAAACTATGAATATTCGATTAACCTCATAAACCACTACACATAACCCAAGCACCAAATAGACAGACATAATCTGCTAAAAGTTTGTACATGTGTATTTATTTCCTAACTTGGATTGTATGAATGGATATGATATGATATGCCCAATCGCAACAACAAAATCTCGTGGCATGTAACAAATCTAAATAATGGTCATAAAATTGAAGCTCCATGTTTTTTAATACTAATAGACATGATGATATTAACTTAGTCAGCCAGTTTTGAGCTCATTATGATACAGAATTGGTGCAACTAAGGTAATAGAAGATATCAGCAAGTTTTGAGTTCTTTCACGTCAGCCATCCTGGACTATATAAAATTACCGAGTATGCGTGAACACGTGTGTGTGAATTTGCCATTAAAAGTAGATGTACATTGAGCAGATGATCGTTCCTGCATCTGCTGGGTACCCTCAGGGCCTTAACCGTCATCCAACTTTGATAAATTCATCTCAAGTAACTGCCAAGAACATTTACCTCTGCAATTCTTGCCTTTTATGTAAACACGGCGAACTACTTCCATGGCATTACTTTCATACGACCAGTCAAGCCGAAGTGATATGAATGTGACTTGAAAGTGCAATTTGCGTACGGGAAAACTGGTTCGAGGCTAATGTCCGTGACATGAATATATACCAATATTCTCGCTCACACACGGCAACTTGAAAAGGAGATTCTAAACACCCTATGTTCAAACCATAATGTGAAACAAAATATTTGAGGTCTCTTCAAACCCAAACTGTACTACAACAATTGACTGTGAGACATGAACATTCAACAATCGGAGCATATGGGCAGAAACAAAAGATTATACTCCAGATGAACATGTGATACTAGACCAATCAGCAAGAACAATCACGTGTATAGAAGTCATACCTAAAGGTGTTAGTTCATCAGTGTTACTTGAGACAAGAACCAATGGTTATTGTGCCCAATTTATGAGTCTGTATCCATATGGAGCAACCAACTTCACTGGATAGCATTTGTCATCAACGAATCAGAACCAACCCATCATTTTCGGTTATAATGTTCAGGCCACACTGAGCACGATTGAACAAGGTTCTCGCTAAGGCAATGAGATATGCACACACACAACCAAATCAAAGCCCCACTTAATGCACTTGAAAAGTTTATGCTACAAGGCGATTAGACAAATCATATGCTCATACACAACCAAATTAACACCAGGTAAACAAATCACAAATCATATAACACTTCATAGTCCACAGAAAGACACTGCAAGTTATCAATCAGAATTCTAATTAAGTCAGCATATTATTCTAACGAAAAGAACGGCCAATTACATGCAAAGAAGCACCACCTAAAACATTCACAGAAAAGACAAACCAGTGCATCCAATTTCAGTAACCACCACGAAGAGAGACAAAAGGTGAGAGTGCCTCCTTCGAATGTTGTAATCAGCAAGGGTGCGTACCCATACCTCAGCCTGCTTCCTGCAAAGATAAGCCTCTGCTGGTCCCTGGAGGGAGTACCTTCCTTGTCCTGGATCTTGGCCTTGGACATTGTCAATAGTATCGGAGCTTTCACTTCAAGTGTGATGGTCTTAGCCGATCAAGGTCTTAACAAATATCTGCATACCACCTCTTAACGAAGAACACAAATGCAGGTGGATTCCCTTCTGATGTTGTAAATCTGCAAGAGTCCGTCCAAGCCCTCCAACTGCTTACCGGCAAAAATCAATCGTCTGCGGTCTGGTGGATCCCGCTCCTTGTCTTGGATCTTGGCCATGACATTATCAATCGTATCGGAGCCACTCAACTTCGAGTGTAATAGTTTTTCCCTGGTCAAAGTCTTGACAAAGATCTGCATACCCCCTCCAAGCCCGTTTTTGACGAAAATTTGACAAAGAGGAGTGATATTTTAATTTGCATTTCGCGAATTAAAAATGCTTAAAGTACTTCGGATGAAGTATTCAAGTTGTCACGCCACGGAGTGGAACACGGACTAGAATCGAAACTAGAAGGAGAAGCGGACACATAAGGTTTATGAAATGTGTTCCATCATTCCTAAACCAAGGCGTAGATAGTTAAACGATTTATGTTTAAGGGGTTTAGTGAGGATGTCGGCGATGTTGTCGACGGACGACACTTTTTCGATTGAGATATGTCCTTTCTGGACATTATCACGAAGAAAGTGGTGACGTATTTCGATGTGTTTGGTACGAGAATGTTGCACCGGGTTTTTGCTAAGGTCAATCGCGCCTTTGTTGTCGCACATGATGGGAACGTCGTCGAGTCGTACGTCGTAGTTGATGAGAGCTTGTTTCATCCATAGTGCTTGTTGACATGCCTTTCCGGCGCTTACGTATATAACAATCCGTAATTTTCATCAATGTAATTATCCATCTATTAAATTAGATTCACTGTAATATCCATCTATTATATATATACCACCTTTTTACCGGGAAATTTTTGCTTTATCGAATTATGCAAGGTAACTTGCATCTCTAAAGTAAACGAGCTCACGCAACCTCCACCAATGCCATCTATATCTATGTTTATATCATGTAAACATCCTAATATGTCAAGTCTATATCTTAATATCATTTTTACCAAGTACATTATCCATTTAACGTACCATTTACAACGTTATATCAAAATAGACTTTATCCGTTAACGTTTATATCAAAACCCTAATTATATGTAATGTATACATATAAAATAAATGTGCAAGCCTTCAAACATGTGTACAAGTGTACAATGCACAACATTTGAATATCTTTTCCCTCCTAAATCAAGTTACAACTTTCTAAAGCCCAATGTACAAGTCAATAATGCAAGAAAACCAAACTAGGTCATTTTACCTCCTAAATCACTTTAGTTTCTTACCACCACTTTAACACAAGGTACAAACACTTAATGCATGACTCCTAAACCCTAAACCTAAACCCTAAGTCATCCTAAAACCCTAATCTAAAACCCTAAACCCTAAAACCCTAATTTCACTTTAAACCTAAAACTAAACCCTAAAACTAAATCCTAAACCTTAAACCTTAATCCTAAACCCTAATCTTAATCCTAAACCTTAATCCTAAACCTTAAACTATCCTAAACCCTAACCCTAACTCGAATTAAAACCCTAAATCCTAAGCCGAAACCTCACACCACATCACCAAGCAGCCACCCTAGCACCATACAACGACCTTAGATAACCACCATCCCTTGGCTCACCAATTTGTAAAATCACCTCCCGTGTTACCCTATATATGCCATGGTTTCACCACTACCCCACAACTCACCATAGCTATTTTTCTAGCTCACCCTACTCACAATCTAGCCTCCCTTAGTCACCTCATCTAGCTACAATACTAAGCAAATAAGAATACTTAGGCACAAAGGCTTTCCAAGCACTATATAAGCCGAAACATATACCCTCTTTCAATCGCACCTCAAGTTTCATCATAAACATAAATGGAGTTCTAAATCAGACCAATAAGGATCAAGTGAAGTCCCTAAGCTCAAAATAGAAGCCAAGAATCAAGAGAAAGGAACCCTTGAAGTTGTTACTAGGCGTACGAACCCGAAAACCCCATTTTGACCCATTTTAGCTCAAGTAAGCTCAAAATATTATTCAATAATCTTATAATATGTATTAGAATGTTCATAATACTCTTAAGATCATATATGAACTCTTGTTAAAACCTTGAATCCTCAAACCCATGCATTTTTTATTAAAACCCTAAAAATGACCCGTTTTGATTTTCTAGCTAACGAATCCTTTTTCTAAACTTTTGTTACGTTAGAAGATCTTATTTTAGCTTATTCTAATAAGCTATAACCGGTAAATATCATTTGGAACCCTAAAATAAGCTTGCATGGCTTTTTGGACTTGATTTGTAAATTATTTCCATGCAAGGGGTATATATCGTAACTTTCTGAAATTTATAACTAAAGGGGCTGAAAATGTCATTATTCCAAAGTTATAACTATAAGGACCTATCTTGCCGGTTTTTCATTTTTTTTTTTCCTTTTCCTAAGTTAAGGGGTTAAATTAATATATTTTATATATAAAGGACTAAACTTGTAAAAGTTTATAAACCAAGGGTAAATATTGCCATTTTTGCAAACTTAAAAATATAAAATATAATATTTTTATATAAATTATAAAAATATATATTAATATTATAAAACTCGATTTTATTAAAACCCGACACATTAATCGTTATTAATCATCAATCGGCGCATTATAAAACAATTACGTTATATATTTAACGTAATTTATCATCGACTAACTTTTGAAGAAACTTAAAATCTTATCATATCACGTTACTAGGGAGCTTCATGTGAGGAGTTTCATTTGGGTATACGTTTTGACGAGTTTGCTAGATTTACGATTTAAAGTGTCCTGGCTCCTCAAACGTTTACTACATGACCTCTGAATTATGATGGCCCGAACAGTGATACAATATTTCCATAAATTAATAAATCAAAGTAATACGTTAAACTTTATAAGTTTTTAAAACATAAACCATCACACTAAACTAATATATTTCACTCAGGTTGCGTGACGAGCCGTTACTTTCACTTGATATACTTTTGCCATCAATCAGATTTCCCCTGTTAAGGTGAGTTCATAGCCTCACATTTTAAATCTTCTAATGTTTTCATAAACCCGCAAGGGGGATACATGCTATAAACCATGAATACGAGTATTTTTCCAACTGTATGCTATCCTGATATATTATTGCCTAAGTCCTTACTTTTTCATTAAGACCCCACTATCATGAAACCGTTGTTACATTTCGAGTAAGTGCGAATGCTGTGAATATAGTTATTTGGGACTGAGTTTCCCCGTTGGTGTACCTATACTTTCTGGTAACCAAATGCACTTCATTTGAAATACTATGTGGGTGTTTGGCAAAGGCACCCGTTGGGGCAACTTATTATGATTATTGATTATCTTAAGGTCTCGGTGCATGAGCTTAGGGCAATAATACTGTTTTCTATAATAATTGTACTCATTGCAATTATTACACTTATAGGTTATAACTACCCGTATCCCACTATAAGAACTTGTAGTTCAAACTGTTTTCCTATAAACCTAAAAAATCACTCAACTTTGTGTTGAACTTTTTACATGTTATCTCAGGTTTTATTTGAGCAAATTTATGGCATGGAGTGACACGGACTTGAAGATGGCTAAACTGTTATCAACAAAACTGTTATCATCAAACTTTATGTTTTCATGTAGATTTTGGGACCCCTGTTTGTAAAAACTCTGATGAAATAATGAATGATAACTTATCTTTTAAAAACGTCTCTTTTGAGTCGTTTTCTATGATTATGGCTGTTGTACTATAAAATAATACCCCAAATTAGCTTCTGCTGCTGTATGTAAAAAATGGGGGTGTTATAGATTGCATGCCAATTTTTCTAGTTAATGAATAGCTTAGATGGCCATCGTCTATGGAACTTGAATTCACTTAACTGAATATCTAAGTACTTGCGAATCTCATTATCAATAATGTATAGACATTAAATAAATTGAAAGATTAATAAATTTCATTTTACTTTCACTAGTGAAGGAACACTCACAATGTTGCCAGATCTAGTGGGAGCGATGCATTTTATAAACGAATTGGACATACTTGTAATGTTGTTAAATTCAGTGGGAGCAATGAGTTGTTTACCTTATAGGCATCTTACTTTATTTCTGGCTTGACTTGAAATAATAAATTACTTTCCAGGTGTGAAACATCTTTATTTAGTAATAATCACCTTGTATTATCTTTGATAACTTGTTACCTTTGAGATGTCGCTTCCAGTTATGTTATCTACAAGATAGTTATGCACGAATTCCTTATTAATGGATGGAGTTCTATATACACTAGCTATGCAAATATGTTTTGAGCTTGGTTTAAATCATATTCTATCTGTAACACTGCCATATTGTCGATAGAAACAAACTAACTAGTGTGGTGTTGTTTTATGCATGAGGTTGTGCCATGCCCAAATGGAGAAATCTTAATTATGTGCAAGGTACAACTCAAAACAATATGACTAATGAGTTTTTCTTGAATGCAAAGTAAGAAAACTATTATTCTACTAGGGCTACTACACATTTAATGTATATTTCCCTATTAGAACAAATGTCAAGATATAATAGTAGGCTACATGATTATGTTTTCTTAGAATGTTCATAAACATGGAGTTTGTAATTAACTTGAAATTACTATTAAGGCCATGAGTCGGTGCTCATTTTACTTTAGTTTAATAATTGTTATGTCTTCTTGTTAAGACATGTACATTATGCCCTTTACTTGTGAAAAGACTTATAACATAAAGTAAGACGTTAACTTGTTATGTCTTCTTGTTAATACATGAACATGAAGTCATTGACTTGGTCAAAGACTTATAACGAATAGTAATGTATTGGGTGTTTATGTCTACTTGTTAGGAAATAAACATAAAGTCATTGAATTGATCAAAGACTTGTAATATAAAGCATGCAATCAGCTTAATAATACTATTGTTGACATTTGTTTTTTACTTAAGTTGGCAAATAGGTAAAGCCATAAAGTGTAAGTTTATCTAATGAATTGTGGGAATTTTCTCTCAATATCAATCTTCTTGGAATACCAAAATTGTATGATATGTCCAATAAGGGTAATCAAACTTTATTAATATTGATTTGATTCATGATGACTTTAACTTATTTACTCCTAAAGATATAAAGGTTAGAAAATTGAGTATGTCATGTATATACTCAATATGACTCCAACCTAGAAGGTTATTAAGACTTCATTCTGGTAATAAGATGAGATGAATCCCATTGTGTCTTGATAAAAGTTCTGAATTTGTTAAAATCTCTTAGAGATTATTATTAACAAAACCCGGAAACTATTAATGTATTTTGTATGTTATAAATGAGAACAATTTATTGTTGCTCTATATGATATGTATTTGGATAATTTTCTCTACTTACAAAAGGTAGGTGGGAGCATTTGTAGATCTAGTAGAAATACAGTAACAAAATACACAAACCTTCTGAACGCACTAGCGAATGTTATGCTGAGGCTAAACATAAAAATGTAAAACCTTAGAAATGTTACTCATATTCATAGATCCGCAAGGATACCTCATGATATGTTTTTATATATCAATGCTGAGGAGTATGCGTTAGATGGTTATGATGAACCTACTAACTATAGGAGAAGAATTACTAGAACTTGAATCTAATGAATGACTCAAAACTATGAATGATAAGATGCTATCCAAAAATAGATAATCATTTTCTTGGAACGTGATTGATCTTCTCACTGATCGGTTAGATGGTGAGGTTTAAATGAGTTTCTTTTAAGAGGACTCATAAGGACAATATTATATACATATTTATTACACGTCAAATGACATAAGTGTTTACTCATACTCAAGAAATTGACTATGATTACTTCTTTATTTACGAACATTAAATATATAAAGATGATTAAATTGTCATACTTATTTTCATAGAAAGAAATATGATAATTGGATTTCAAAAACTCTTTATTTAATGATTACCTTGCAAGTATGGTGTGTAATCAAAAGAGGTTTTATGAATCCAATATAATCTTTATAAAGTATACAAAAATACAAGAATCCAAATGTGGATTAAAAGCACGCATCTAGGAGCTGGATCTTAAGTTTGATTGTTAAATAAATCACTTGTTTGATTTGATTTTTACATATAATTAAAGATAGCTCATGAGTACATCTGAAGTGGGAGTATTTTGTTTTTATTTTTCTAAAAACATATATGCTGTTAAACATATTAGAAATAATTTTTGATCTAAGCAAGATCTTAACCCTTAGATTGAAATAAAGTTTCTTATGAGATTTAGAAAATAAAACCATACAACCTTTGAATATATATTAGATAAGATAAACATATGCAGCGAATTAAGTCTAAGTACAATTTGAAATTCATTGAGTGAAATTCTAATGATCTATCTCACAAGATATGATTGAACACATGAATGAAACATTAAGTATAACTAAAGGATTCATTAAGTATACCATATTGTATATGGAGATACGTGTATCTTTTGCAAGAGTGCAAGATGATTTAACAACATTGGTATTTAAGTGAAAGTCATTAGATGACCATTCAAAGGAACATTGTGATAGATATTGTTTAGATTAGGAATTCATTCTTAGACTTAATAATGAAGATACTATGGATATACACTGTGATCATCATAGTAAAATAATTATAGTCAACAAACCTTGGGTTTGAGTGTGATCCAAACATTATCAAAGAAATATTCAGAGTTTACAGATTATTACATAGTGTTGTTTATATACACTAGTGCTTGTTTTAATTGAGATGATACTCAATCCTAGTCTTGGCAAGTTTTCATCATGAATGATAACATTGATGACTACACATGCTTAGCTTGAAAGCATAGTTGCATAAATACATGAAAAGAATAAGAATGCTTTACAGTTTGGAAAACTGTTGAGATGATTGTCTCCAATAGGTGTTTTGCGTATGTCATACACTTTATGGAATGTAGTGTGACTAGACTCATATAAGTAATCCTTGTAGATGAGTGCACACTTAAAAAATAACAATCATCATATTATTCAAAGAGCTTCACTATTTGTGAATTTTGAAATAAATATTCTCAAAGTTCTACAAGATCATAACCTAGTTGTCTTATTCATGGAACCTATGCCTTATCAACAATTGTGATTTTTGTGAATAAGACATTAGTATTCAACTAGGATCATCATGCATTGATCTTATTCGGTATTTGGATAATAGAACTGTAAGCAGTTGTATTAAATAATGAATTGATATGCCTGGTATGATCATTTTCATTTATAGAATTGTGTTCTATATTTGCATGTGTAAATCCTTGAATAAATTTATTTATTCTAAACTTGTCCATTGTTAGTCAAAGATATGGTGATATTGTCAAAATAAGACAAATGTAAGCAATTGGCTATATTATGTTGAATATTAAAAGACTAGCTTCAAGGCCCGCCCGTAGGGCGGCGAGCTTTAAGTTTTATTTTAAAAAATGACAATTTTGATAGTTGTTCAATATTGTTTTTGGTTGTTCCAACTATTCCCTATCATTTAGATAACTTGATCTGATTTTTGTTTTATGTTATCATTTACAACACATATTGTTTTAGTGTTGTTTTTAGAATTAAGCGATGGTTGATATAATGTTGACAAATAAATGTAATTAGTAAGACAATTTATAAGATAATAATATGAAGTGATATAACACCTCGTGTTTTAGGTCATTGTATGACATTATGTAATTCACAATTTATTTTTAGGGTTTTACGCGTTTGCTCTTAAACTGTAAACGTTAAGTTAAATCGCGTAAACTAAAAATGATCATTCAATGTAAACGGGAATTAAACGATTAAATGTTTACATCAAGCAAGTGTTATATGATTATTATAAGGATAATTAATAACTTTGTTCATCTTATTTTTATTGGCTACGTAAAATGCTTACGTTTCACGATAAAACGCGTTTCGGCATTCCCGGAAGCACCAAAACCTAACTACGCTTAAACGAATACCCACGATTATACCCAATATACAAAATAATCAATATAACATCACATATATGTATATGTGTACGGATTTTTGAAGGATAGAACCAAGGAATCATCAAGTTGGTGACTAAGGCCCTAAAATATCTAGATACTTCACCCCTTGGTTT
>BQNB010131466.1:0-18777 GCA_026074375.1 Tanacetum coccineum
AAGACACATATCATGATTAGCATCAAACAAACATTTGTTACAAATAGCACAAATAGATTCAAACTTAGCATCTCTCACAGAATGCTTAACAAGTGCATTACTAATAGGTTCAGAAATAGAATTCGTCTTATTCAAACCGCTTTAGCCGAGGATAAGTCATCACAATCCGAGTCATATGCATCCAAGTCGTCAGCTTAGAAAGCTAAATTATAAGGGATTGTCTGCTGAGCAACTGGAGCTTCTGATATACCAGGGTCTGCTAAAAATGCAAGTTGATCTTCATCTAATATCTGATTCGCTTCCTGAACTTTGGCTAACATCAATTTCTCCTTAAACCATGCATCATTCCTTGGCCTTTTTGTCTGAGTACACTATGTCGCCATATGCCCTTTTCTTTGACATGGTTGACTAGCTGTAACATTTCCCTTTGAAGTAGTATCAATTCCCATGTTTCTGGTACCATCATAACTATAAATTTGTCTTCCTTGAACTTGTTGAACGATGACTCTACCATCTTGAATGGTTGCTTGATTTCTAGGATTAGACGATGTTATGAGTTGATTGTTTGATGGTGGAAACCTTGATGCTACAACAGACAGAAATGCCATTGCTTTGTTGATGCATTCAATCGGATCTTCTCCTTGCTAAAACATGGGAACAGCGAGACTGGAGTCCAATTGGGGAAATTCAGCTTGAGATTGTTGTGTCACTAAATAAGATATGAATGGTTGATGGGAAACTGAATGTTGTTGTGGATTGACTGGAGTGTGATGGTGTTGATGATGAATGGGTGTTGCATAAACTGGTGTGAATTGTTGAGGAGGTGGATACATTAAAGAACTTGAATGTTATGGTGACTTGGATGGGTTGTATAGAGTTGGAGAGTTGGCTACAAATGCAAGAGGATCCAAATATATTTCATGCGTGATACGAACTTCATTAGCATGTCATTCATGTTGACTAAGGTATGCATACAGCTGATCATAGTTGGTGGTATACAAACTCTTAGCTAACTTCACATTAGTGACAAACTTGCTCTATTCCGATGGAAGAGCATTCAGAAACTTGGTATTGACTTGAACTTGTTGCATAGTCATCTCCAGTAGTACTCATACGGTGTTTCACCCTGAACATAAGCAAACTTATTAAACAAGTTATACAGTCTGCATTTACGTTCTTGGTATGATAATTCAGTGCCTTTTATTAGCATCTTGACTCTATCCCAAATATCCTTAGTCGCCTCTTGATGGTTAACAAGTGCATACACATCAGGTGGAAGACTGTGAAGAATGATATTTGTTTCTTGATCATCACAGTCATCTTGAAGTTGTTGTGCTTCAATGAGTTCAGAGTATTTCTTAGGTCTAGTCTGCCCATTTTCTTCAACAGTTGGGTAAACCAATGAACCATTATCAATTAAATCAAGCATCATCCTACCATGTTTCTTCCCTTTGATGAATAGACGTATACGACTTTCCCATGAATCATACATTGATTTTTCAAGCATTGGAGGACGGTTCTCAGCTCCAGCAAACAATGATGTGTTCTTCTAAAGTAGTCATCTTGAATTAATTGAAAAGTGAAATGATTAAAGATTGATCGAGCAATGATAAAGGAGGATTGTGTTAAGAGTTGTTGTTGTTGGTGAATAAGATTAATATTCCACGAGATTTTATAAATCTTCACTAAAACCAAGAAATCCAAGTATTCTACGGGATTTTACAAAGTAAGAAAAACCGTAGAAAATAAAATCTTTTTGTGACTTTTGTAATGTTTCGCTTGACTATGTAATGTTTCGCTTGAATATGTAATGTTTCGCTTGAATATTAGAAATTGAACAGAGTTTCATTTTACACAAGTACGTATTTTGCTTGACCTAACAACCTGTTATAAATCACTTAGAAACATATTTTGCTTGAGATCATATTTCGCTTAGACATATTTCGCTTGTCCTAAGAAGAATTAAAGAGAGCTTTGTTTCCTAGAAATGACGTATTTCGCTTGAAGTCAATGATTGGTCGGATTCACACCGTAAATATATATAATATATAATAAAATATAGAATATATAAATAAGTGTAAAAACCAACAAGATCAATAAAACCGAGAAGTAGTATAGAGCTTTCCAGAAGCTACCCGAACTCTAGATCTACTTGGTCAGCTTCACTAGATCAGATTGAATGATATTCGTATACAAAAGCGCATAAACAAGTATTAATTGATAAACATAAACAAGCATACAACAATAAATCAAGAAATCAAGATAAACAAATACCAAACATTCAGATCTTTATAATAATGGCTAATACCCTAAGGTATTAACCTTTAAAGGTCATAATAAATACAAAAGCAAAATATTTACCAAGGTAAACTAACCTGAGTAACGAATGATACCAAAAACTGAACGATTACTAAAGTATATGGAATTACACGATGTATTCTATGGAATTTTTTTAGTATAACGTTTCTCGACCTCTTCTTCTCATTTTTCTCCTATAAACATCGGACTTTTTATTGTTTAGTTATCAAGAAATAAGAATTTAGCAACACTAAAACTCATTTTTTGAGTTTTCTATTTATAAGTAGAAGTCGGTTGTGATACTGCGATCCAAGTGTTGTTATACGGCGTATTAGGGCTTTCTTGGAGTAGGGACCACGCTTGATATCTTCCAGAATATTATATTGATTCCATATTTTGAATACGGCGTATTGAGTCTCTCTGGATACGGCATATTGAGCTTTATCCTTCTGTGGTCTTTGGTGAGTGCAGGCACGGACACGCCGTATCTTCCTTATGGATACGGCGGGGTAATTGGTCTTCTAGAAAGAGTTAATCTTCAAGATAATAATCTTATTTGAGGGGTGTCTAGAATGCCGGCCTTTGCTACTTTTCACTAAATACTCCATAATTACTGCAATTCACCAAAGATAAACGATTAATTAACAATTCTTTGCCAATAACTATAGCAAAATGGTTTAATAACATTGGATAAATGATTGCTATAAAATAGACGTAATTTTATAGTCATCAAATATCACCCACTTGAAATCCTACTTGTCCCAAGTAGCCTTTAGAAGTTTTGTAAAAATGTATCCCTAAGCGATATTTTTTCCGTAAAGCACTTATTGATCTATTACAAGTACACAACTAAAACACCTCACAAAATAGGAAAGATACAAAACACTCCAAATCACTCAACTAATCAATGTGGTAACAATAACTAACTTGCTCAATTGTTTCGGCTCGTGAGCGAATATTACTATCATAAGCTTGGTGCAAGGAACACATTCTCCACCACTAAAGCCAAGGAGTAACAAGTTTATAAAGGTAAATATGGGTTTGTTGTATGGAAAGGGGTACGGTTGATCAATCTACAATATTTCACCAGAAGTACCACTCCAATAAGGCAGCTGAAGCACACATACATGGCCGTAACGATGAAATAGACATGGTGTTCCGATTCACATCCTCATCAAATTTAACCAACGTTTAGGATGAAGAAATGATATAGGGTAGGAACCTTCTAACATTCACCAAAAGTCGTAAACCAACAAGGCAGCTAAGACATGCATACATGGCAACAGAATAGACATGAACGCTCGAACAAGTCCTCATTCGCGTAAAACCATCGGCTAATCATTAGGTAAGAGGGAAGTAAATTGTTGTTAAATAAAAATAAAGAAACAAATAGATTAAGACTAATATACAAGTTGCTAAACACTTTTTCCTGACCGTTACCATGATAAAGACACAACTATTTACAACGTCTTGGCCATAGATCAAAAACAACAACCTAAGTTGGCGTTCTCGTAACGATAAACTTCCCACTCATCCCAAAACTTTACATACTCTACAAGGTAAATGGCGATATTTTCCACTTCCACTTTGTACAATTCTCTACATCGTTTATTTTTTAGACGTATCAACGAATAATCCGATCCTTCATGTAATTCCTTTGGTTATGCTCTTTGCGAAACAATTATCTTCAAACTTTCTTTCTCTCTCTTTTTGTATTTTTTCTCATTTTTTTGATTTTTTTGCTAACTATTCTTCAAATCTCGGTGTAGTTTCACCATCTTCACGATCATAATAATTCCGGATAATTTCTTCGATAGTTCCTTCATTTTTCGGATTCACCAATAATTGTGACGGTAGTAAAATCGCATAAGTTTTGACTACTAATATACATTCTCCATTTGCAAATGTCAAATTTTCACAACCACACCCCAAGATAGAAAATGACACAAGACTCGAGAAATCCAAATTACCACGTTAAGCAACAGCAATTGTAAATTAAACTTAAATCTAACAGTGTAGGTTAAGGTGTAAGGGTGTAACGAAACAAATAGTTGGTGTAATTTCCTAAAGGATTGGCTCTACGGGTTGTTCTAAAGGATCATTACTCTAAAGATGGGAGTGGAAAAAGGTTTAAACGGGAGGTTAACTAACTGATGTAGTTAGTTAATAAGCAACATGTAAAGGCGATTTGGGTGTAATCCTAAAATTTACCAATTTAAACAAGTTACTCCATTTAAATCCATAGTACTCATCACTGTGGTCTCGAGTGATATACCAATCCAAGTTCTAAAGTCTACAACATCACTTTCACTCTTATATTTATAGTTGAATTTGGGTAAACTTTTGAAACGAAAATCTAAATCCTCACAATATCTAACAAGGGTTATTGTGTGCGGGTTATGTAACATGTAATTTCACAAAAGTATGCTTGAAATTTTTTTAAATTTGAGCATAATTTAAGCATTTTAGTATGAAAAATAGGACAAGTAAATATTCTAATTTCACCCCCACTTGAATTATACAACGTCCTCGTTGTATATATAAAACATTAAATACGGGAATTTAAAAAGAATTAGAATAAGAAACTCCCCTGATATTTGCTCGATAGATTCTCCAAGTTGCGTTTATGAGCAAGATTGTGTGCTGGAAAAGTGTCTGAATCCTAGCACGAACAGCACACACATAGAATTCCAGAAAATATGCATTCCACTAACTTCATCGATATTTCTTTCTCGAGGTCCTGTAAAAATATATACGAAAAATAGGTGCATTTCTATCTTGGTATCTACGGTTAATTTAAACTAAACTAAACAAACTAATTACGGGTTAATTTGGTGAATACGGCGTATCAGATTAATGAATACACCGTATTTCCATAACTGACAATAATGTTTTTAAAGTGCAATAAAATAAAGACTGATAACCTCCAGATATTCAATACTCCGTATGGTATGGGGCGGATACGCCGTATTGATGTCTGGGAAGACAGACTCGATAACAAAACTAAATAACAATCCGGGTTGTCTCTCGGGAAGCACTTTTGTTTATAGCGAAGTCTTTAAGTTATACTTTTCTTTAGCTTCCACACATTTGAAATCGTCTCTCTTGTCCATGCTTGCATTGAGTGTGAATGACCTGCTTGGTTTCGTATCATGAACTATGATGCTGAACTTATTTCCAGGCTTGATTTTATCACATACAAATAAATCAAAACGTTATATCATGATATATATGCAAAAATATAGGAACCTATTCAATAGTTAGATACATCATGACATGAATAATAATAAATGTACAGATATAGACAAAAGATAAAGGTAGTAAGGATCATGGGTCTGGCTGCTGTAGGTCCTGCTGAGCTGCGGAGGTGCTGGCCTCACCGGTCCTCTGTCTAACTCGATGTCTCTGATAAGGTACATGGGTCTCAGAATATGGCACGTAGGCAACTCCTGCCCTATCCATCATCAGTGCGAGCCCAGTAACAGCCCATGTATTGAACCTCAAAAAATCACGAGCCATCGCATCAATAACCTCGCGCTGCTCAGTCAATGCCCTAAAAATCTTGTGCATGTCCTCCTCTAATCTCGCCATCCTTTGTGGCATGGTCTTGGCAATAGATGGAGGTGGTGGTGGTAGTTGCTGAGGTGCCTGCACGGGTGCCGGAACAGCCTGGTCACCCTCATCAGCAACAGGAGCATCCTTAGCGACTGCATGGGCACCAACCACAGCATCGGGCTGCCTCTTTGGTCCCATAGCTACCCAAGCCCAAGTATCATCAAATTGTGCACAAATCTGCAGCCTCACCAGCTCAGCTATATCAATAATCAGAAGCTCCGGGGCAATAACCATTAATCCTCCAAGTATCTCCGCAGTCAGGAGTCCAAAATGCTCAGCCAATCGAGCTACAAACTGCCCACTAGAAATATTGTAGCCCCGCTCTTGCCTCTTAGGAGGCAAACCTTCTCGAGATATCTGGCCTACAATGTGAAGGATGTTGACCGATCCAACATCCAACCCTCTCAAGTAAAACAAATCAGTCACGGTCACCTTTTCAGGTGCCTGACTCCTCCCAGCAATACTGTGTGCCATCATCCTATGGCAAAGTCTTAATACCGGATCCCTAATCAAAGTGTAGGAAGGGGAGGTCCTAAGAAATCTCTGTCAGAAGAAATACTCCTCCAATAGTTATGTATATCCCCCTTCCCGAGGATCATCCTCTCACTCTTACTCCAGTATCTAGTAAACCCGAGGGACTCCATCTCCTCCCCGGTATGTAATCCCAAGGCCTAAATAAACTGCCTCCATCTCAATCGTCTCCAGGCTCCGCCTAACTGAAACTGAATAGTATCAAGAACATCCAAGTCAAGTAATACCTCTCTAAATCTGAGCGTGCTAAGGAACTCCAGAATGAACTCCCAAACTAGTGGTCCCCTAGTACCAAACAGCCTCCCCCAAGCCAGACTAGTAAACACTACTACACCGACATCATCACGGTGCTCCATCGCCATCCTAGCAAACAAACCGTCCCTCATAAGCTCGGGCATCCACTGAAAATCCACAACCTGAACCCTGTGTATCTCTCAACTGTATATCCTCTCCAATCTCTCCTCGAAGTCAGCAATATCAGCATTAGAATACTCAAGACCCTGGTACCTGAGAAATGGGTGTCTCTGCTCACGTGGTGGTAAGGGTGCCATATCTGCAAAATTAATGACATAAAGCACAAAGATTATAGAATTTAAAACCTTCTGTCCTGAGGGTGGATACGGCGTATTCAAAAAATGGATACGCCGTATAAGGATCAATATTTCAATACGCCGTATAGATTTTTAGTCAAAACGGCGTATGGGATTTAAGATTCAGGATCCCATTCTCATCAATACTCCGTATTCAATTTAATGAATACGCCGTATTGAGGTTTTAAAATTGGGTAAAAATTTTCCCCGACAGCGACGCTAAAAACTTGATGTGTCGTTGTGTGGTGTATATTTTATTAATTCAAGTTTTAAATTTATATTTTGCTGACTAAACAAAACACACTTTAACGGCAGTGTACCTGATCGGTAGTAGTTTCGTGGTAAGTAGGGTGTCGAACACTTGAAGCGAGGTTAAATCTATCAATTTAATTAATATCTTGGTTATCTAACCTATGTTAATTTTATTCTATTCTAAATCTATGTTAAACCTATGTTAGTCTAAATCCTAATTCTAACGGGAAAAAGGAGTTTTCAGCCTGAGAGACTGGCATGGTTTGGTTGGTGACTACAATCAATTCAAGGCACTTTTACCCACGCATCAATAACAAAAGATGAAAGAGCGGTCAAACCTTATATAAATGAAACTGTATTAACCATTATTAATTCGATTAGAAAGTTGGTTTGTTTATTAAGTGCAATGATTTCTTCTCTCGAGGTGGCATATCATTCTTAAGACTTAGGCATTACATCATCCTGAGACCTAGAAACATTAATTCTGTCATAATTAAAGCATCCACATAAAGCATCCTTATTTGCTGATTATAATCTATCTTAGGGATTAAAGCAATGGTGATCTTGTTAAACCCTAGCTTATAGAGACTTTACCCACTTACACTCTTTATATCGAAATGTCAATTATATACACTAGTAGTCCCTGTCCAACCTATCAACAATGGAATCTTGAACGTTACTATGTTGAATATTTAGGTCACCCTGCTAGTACTATCAACACGATCGATAACCAATTGGCAATATCCTTATTATCGAGTCATCCCACAAGCCCGCAGCGTATCCCCCTACGCGACACAGACTTAGAACTACAATGAATTGTGTAACTATAATTCTAGATGTATAAATTACTATATGGAGAGCTATCCTGAACTCTAGATCTACTTGGTCCGCTCTACTAGATCCAGTTGAATGATAGGTCGCATACAAAAGCGCGTAAACAAGTATTAATTAATAAACATAAACAAGCATACAACAATAAATCAAGAAATCAAGATAAACAAAACCAAACATTCAGATCATCATAATAATTCTAATACCCGAAGATATTAGCCTTCAAACATCATAATAAATACAAAAGCAATTATTTAGCAAAGGTAAACTAACCGAGTTAACGAATGATACCAAAAACTGAACAATTACTAAAGTATATGGAATTACACGATGTCTTTTATGGAATTGATAACGTTGCTCGACCTCTTTTGCTCTTTTTCTCCTCTGAAAATCGACTTTTATGCTTTAGATATCGAGAATATGATTTAGCACACTTAAAACTTATTTTTGAGTTTTCTATTTTAAAACTCATTTTTGAGTTTTCTATTTATAAGGTCTGGAAGTCGGTTGGATACGGCGTATCCAAGTGTTGGATACGGCGTATTAGGGATTTCTTGGAGTAGGGATCATGCTTGATATCTTCCAGAATATTATATTGATTCCATATTTTAAATACGGCGTATTGCGCCTCTCTGGATACGGCGTATTAAACTTTATCCTTCTGTGGTCTTTGGTGAGTGCAGTCACGGATACGCCGTATCTTCCTTGATGGATACGGTGTATTGGACTTCGGAATAGTAATCTTCAAAATATCTTCATTTAAGCTCCAGAATGCGCGCCTTTTGCTATCTTTCACCAATTACTCCATAATTACTGAATGCTCAATAAAAATAGATTAAGTAACAATTCTTTGCAATAACTATACAAAATGGGTTAATAACATGGGATAAATGATGCTATAAAATAGACGTTATTTATGTCATCACTGGTTAACAAGTGCATACACATCCGGTGGAAGACCGTGAAGAATGATATTCATTGCTTGAACGTCACAATCATCTTGAAGTTGTTGTGCTTCGGTGAGTTCAGAGTATTTCTTAGGTCTAGTTTGCCCATTTTCTTCAACAGTTGGATAAACCAATGGACCATTATCGATTAAATCAAGCATCATCCTACCGTGTTTCTTCCCTTTGATGAATAGACGTATACGACTTGCCCATGAATCGTACATTGACTTTTCAAGCATTAGAGAACGGTTCTCAGCTGCAACAACAATGATGTGTTCTTCTAAAGTAGTCATCTTAAATTAATTGAAAAGTGAAATGATTAAAAAGTGATCGAACAGTGATAAAAGAGGATTGTGTTAAGAGTTGTTGTTGTTGGTGAATAAGATTGATATCAGGATTTTACAAATCTTCACTAAAACCGAGAAATCCAAGTATTTCGAGGGATTTAAAAAGTAAGACAAACCGTAGAAAATAAAATCTTTTTGTGACTGATGTAATATTTCGCTTGAATATGACAAAGGTAATGTTTCGCTTGAATATGAATAATTGAACAGAGTTTCGTTTTACACAACTACGTATTTCGCTTGAACTAGCAACCTGTCATAAATCGCTTAGAAACATATTTCGCTTGAGATCATATTTCGCTTTAAGACATATTTCGCTTGTCGGGAGACTTTAGGAAAGTTCTTAATTGCTCTTTTGGAAATATATTATATTATATATTTTTGCGTATAAAAATCAACTATCAGTCAACCTGTCATATTTCGCTTACAACATATTTCGCTTACTGTCATATTTCGCTAGCATCATACATATTTCGCTACATTCACTACATATTTTGCTAGCTTCAAATAAAAACATATTTTTTCATAAAAAATACCAAAAACTCACCCTTTTGACGTTTTACCTTGATTTTTCTTGCACAACTAGTTATCTTAGGCCTATATCTTGCTTAAAAACACAAACTTTAACACTTTAAAACACAAAAATCCGGGTTTGATTTTTGAAGCACACGAAACCCAAAATAACTAAAACGAATGATCTAAACAAGATATAAACGCACACAAGCTCACGATACCACCCAATGGCGACTGATACCAATTGTAGATGTATCAAATCACTTAACAATAGATAAGATAGGAAGTTTAGAGAGAGAAAGTGGGTTGTATCACTTAAAGAGAGAACGGAAAGGAAAATGTATTATGATGTGAATAACCAAATGAACAACCAACCCTCTCCAAGGCATGGAAAGGGGTATTTATACCAACCCTAGGGCTGGCAACATAAGGATGACTTATGTTGACCCGGTTAGCTTGGTAAGTTTCTAAATATTACGCTACGAGTTATACTATTACACTTTTGGAAGTGACCGAGTCTTTTCTCGATTTCTAACATCTCATATTGCATTCTTACATTTTTTGCTATATTAGTAACATATTTCCTTGTAGCTTTCTCACCTCTCTAGGAAAACTTGACGATCCCATCTAGGGGGAGCATTCATCGAGGGGGAGCATTGGATTTGATTCTACTTGAATCAATCTTAGTCAAATCTTCTCTTATACCATCTTTGATTCCATTTTAGTCGAACCACTCAACATTACTACATTACATTGCATAATCTTTCGTTGGTTAGTTTTTCTTCGACGCTCTTTTTGTTTCGACAAAAAGGGGGAGAATGAAGTACAAACTCCAATTTAAAACTTATAAACTTTGTAATTTACTTCTGATAAAATTGTGTTTTGTCATCAACAAAAAGGGGGAGATTGTTAATACAAATAAACCGTAAAAAAGTTTATTTATATTTTACGATCTACCTATGTTTTGTCGATAACAAAACATAAATTCATCGGAAGTAGAAAATAAAGTTTACTAGTTTTAAACCAATAGTTTTCTAACACATCTAATATTTTATGTCACACATTTTACATTTACCATACTTACATTATCAAATGTTATAAACATTTAAACATATTTTAGAAATATACAAAACATGTCACAAACACACATTAAACAAATGCATACCTTAAAAGGTATTTTATTCATAAAAGATAAAACATTTTATACATCATGCATGACCTCAAAATGAATCTAGAAAAGATTTTTTGAAATCTAAATTTAGATTTGTTGTCAGATGGCCAGTTCTCTTCAATTGCACTAGCCGGTTCCATTGAGGTGATGGAACCGCCAAGAACCGAGCTACAGTATTGGCCGGTTCTATTACTTTGCACTGGCCGGTTCCATTCAAGCAATGGAACCGGTGGAACCGGGCTACAATGTATTTTTAGCCTATAAATATCAAGCCATTTCTCTTGTTTTATGCATCAACGAGAATAGCTTTTCAACTTACATATTCAGCTAACATCTGATCATTAATCATGATCTTTTTCATTTTAGTGTTTTGGTAAATTTCTTAATAGGAGAAGTTTTACCGACTTTGGGATACGAGATCAAGCAACAAGGAAGACTTGTAGTACGCATCTCTCACCCTTTGAAGATCTATATACTGATCTCCAAGCATCATCAATCATCATAGATTATGGAGTTGTGTATTATATTATGTTTAGAGCATTTGAGAAAATGTAATACATTCGATAGGATTCGTAGGGTCGAATCTATCTTTGTTATAACTAAATAATTGCTTAGCACCTACTAGAGGGTAAGCATTGAGGGGGTTTTTGTTCCTTCTTGATTGGAACATGGTATTTAGCTTAGTACAATATAAAGGGTAAGCGAGTGATGGTTTGATTCTACCTTGTGAAGAATCCGGTATTTAGCTTTGTACCGATAAAAGGTGTAAGCGACGTTGTGAGACTTCTCCGCCGGTTGAAGGAGTATTGGTAACTAGTGTATTCAAACCCTCGAGTAGGTGACTCGGGGAGTGGAGTAGGGCAAGGAAGGTGACCTTGTAGCCGAACCACTATAAATATCCGCGTCTTATATCCTTTATGCTTTATGTTTCGTAATCTATATTTATTAATCGTCATAAACAAATAGATCTATAACTACCAAACAATTAAATTAAAATTTTAATTGGTAAAATTATTCAACCCCCTTTTAATTTTTCACAAAAATAATATTTTAACCTTCACTCCCCTTAAGCTTCCTTTTGAAGCTTCTTCTCCAACAACAAATTAGTTGACTTCTCCCTTAATGTGTTTTCTCTCTTCCATATGTATTCCACTATCAAATTTTGATAACATGTGTCTTCAATGCATGCTTAAACCTCCATGACTCACTAATCCGTTGTTTAAAATGTGGAGCGGAAGATACCAACCACACATAATAAAACTCAAGAGAAAAAATTTCATTCACAAACCAAATTCTGGTGACCCAAATCTGACCACCGACATTAATAAAGGCGGTTCTTCTTAGTTAATTAATTGCATAGGGGTTTTACAAGTTATGAGTGTTACTATTGAGGTTTTAGATGAGAAAAACAACTATAAAGTTTAATGAAATGTAAGTTATTCTACCCAAATCTATTTTGTAATCACTAGTACCAAATGTTTTGTGTTTGCTTGTATGAAAAGTTAAAAAGATTCATAAAATATTTTGTTTTGAACTAAATGGAGGAGATTTTGTCGAGACTGATTTTTATTTTATTAGTATCAAAAACCTATTGTGTTACAAAAAATTCATAAGCAAACAAAAAACTCCTAATCCTTAAAATCAATTTAAATACAAAAGAATTTACATGCAACAATTTTGATTATTGCCTACTAGTGCTTGCATGATGATAAAGAAAAATCACCAACAGCAAAAGACGTTTTAGCCGAACTTGAAAAGGCATTGGAATTCTAGGTAAGTTTTTGATGTACTGTAGAAGCTGGATTTCTTTGAATGTTTTTCATTAATATGTTTTATATAACTATGGTAACGTTAATTTTGTCTATATTTTCACTTTTTTGGATGGAATTGTGAGATGGGTTTTTGGCGGTTATTGATTTGGTTAATGGGTTTGTGAGATTGGTGATGTGTGTTAAGTGTTTGATTAAATGGTTAAATGTGCGATCTTTTAGCAATTATGGTTTTGAAAGAGGAGGTAATGGTGTTTATGAGGTTTGTGTCCCTAAGAAAGGAAAATGTGTTTATATATCTGCAGCTCATGACACGAGCCAGAGAGTATGTATTCAGGTGTATAATAAATACTTGAAATTTTGTTTTTGACTATAAAATGTAGAATGATGAAATCCCGTAGGTATGATTTATTATTGAGCCACAATATATAGAGTGGAAACATAAACAAACCCTAATGGACCCAAACTCACAAGTCGGGCTTGGGCCTAATTATCCACTAATATTCCCTCGCAGTCCGAGTGGCGAAATCGCAAAAGCTCGGACTGGAGAAGTAAACTAGAAAAGAAAAAATAAAACAAAACAAAACATTAACGTATACAATAAAACAAGAACGTGACCTTAGCACGTTTTAACAACTCGTGACCTTAGCACGAACGTGACCTTAGCACGATTTAACAACTCATGACCTTAGCATGAACGTGACCTTAATTAGCACGATTTAACAACTCATGACCTTAGCATGAACGTGACCTTAGCACGATTTAACAACTCATGACCATAGCATGAACGTGACATTAGCACGATTTAACAACTCGTGACCTTAGCACGAATAAAAAATAAAACAAACAACTATAATTTTTTTTGCATAATATTTATAAACATACACCTAACTGAATAGGTATTAACCTAACCTACTAACACATGAACCTTTCTGGGACACGTGTGAGTCGAGTACTCCGCCTTCTATTATTCACTTGGTTCTTAGGTATTAAAGCAGCTGTAGCGTTTTGGATAATATCACCATAGGCCTTTTGAAGTTTTGAGAATAGCTTTTGAGAATAACGAGGTGTTAGAGGAGGATTCATTAGGCCGATATGTGGGGTAGGGTTAGACACTATGAAAAAAAATGAAGGCTAGCTAAGAAAATAGGGTTTGGTGTTTTAGGGTGTGGTCTCTGATACCATGTAGAATGATGAAATCCCGTAGGTATGATTTATTATTGAGCCACAATATATAGAGTGGAAACATAAACAAACCCTAATGGACCCAAACTCACAAGTCGGGCTTGGGCCTAATTATCCACTAATATAAATTGGGTTGAATATGACTATGGGTTGTGTTGTTAGATTTGTATTATAGGAATGATTCATGGAGGATGTGATTGAAAACCCACAGCTTCCTCATCATTGCAATCCTCCTAAATTTGTTTACTTTCATTGCTTATAATGTATGGATCATTTTTGCATTTACAATTTTGTTGCAATGTTGTTTTGATAAGTAAAAGGCTAAAAAGGTAAAATGAATTCTGTCATTTTGTGAAAATATCTGATTTTTAGTTTCGGATTTGAGATTTGTGTAAAAACTGTCGTTTTGCATCATAAATTAAATCCCAATGGCAGGCGATGAATAAATGGATCAATGTTGCACTTAAAGTACTAATGATCAAATTTTTTGTTGGAAAACGTTAGATTCAATAGTAATAAACAATGGAAATAATTCATTATGTGGTTAAGGGGTGTTTGGTATAACTTAGTTTTTAGGCTTATCAACTAGTTGTATGCTCAACTGGATGACAATAAGTCATTAGATTGTCATTAATCTAATGAGTTGATATACAAATTTGAGATGTTTAGTGCTCCAGATTTCTAGGCTGCATTTTCAAGAGTGTTTGGACAAGCTTATTTAAGATCTTATTGTGTTTTGAAATCCAGTTGTCAAGTTTTCACATTTGCTACTACTGATATTTCGTGAAATAATCCGTTGGTCCAAAAAAATGGTAGATCCAATCCACTTGGTGGTGACGTCCATTCCAGTCTAGAAAAAAATACAAACACATTGTCAAGGGTTTGTCCATCAACAACAGTTGAAACATCAAACCAATGCGGCAGCTGCAGCTGCAACAAATGCACTTGCTGAAGCATACATGAAAGCGAAGCCAACAGATGCTGCAACTGCAACAAATACACTCGGTAATCAGAAGCTTTTACACCTGTTTTGTATCGGTATTAAAGGATTTGTCATGACTGTAGCATCGGTTGCGGATTACCATTGTATACCTTAACTTTCATATGGGAGCTTTCACAAGTTCGATGATAATGGAAAAGTGTAAGTTAAGAGAAACTAAAATTTTATTTGTATTATTATGGACCATTGGTTTAAACATGTGCTCTTAGGCACATTTTCATTGTGTTTTTCTTTAAACTTTACCGGGCAACGCGTGTCAAAAATAGCGGCGGTAATGACGATAGGTCAAACAACGATGGGAGTACACATGAAGATTTGTATCAATTGCTGCAGAGAAATGGTCTCGATGTGGAGTAGTAATCTCCACTAAATATAGTAATCAAGTGACGTGTAACACATAATTCGTAAAGAATAGATGTTAGTGTGATTTTGAGTGTGCACTACATTCTGTTACTTTTTATAACATGTGAAGTCTCTTAAAAAATATGATGTTTTAACGACAAAGAAACCCTTATAATAAAAAAAACGTTCTATACAAAAAGCGCCGTAGCGAAGTGCGAGTAGCAAAACCTCGTTAACTTACATATAAGATTAATTAATTTTATATGACGCAAAGATAATATCTCAACTTTGAAATTGCATGGCATTTCCCAATACCAATGGACTATTCTTTTGTAAATATTAAAATACTTGAAAGGCAATGTTCACTTTGTAATGGTACAACTACTTAGATAAGCAAATAGCTACAAATTGTTACTGAAATGAACAAGTACTTGATAATAAAATTATTATCTAAAATGGTTTAATAATTTATTTGATACATATAATTTTATAAACTTAGAAATAAAAGAGTAAAAACATTGTATCTCATATGGAAAAAGGGAGGAAACTGAAAAAAAGAAGGGAAGCTATGCAAATAAAGGCCCAAGTAAATAAAGAAGATAAACTTGAAGTATATAGTTTTATGCTAGGGAAGTTTGACAAATTTTAAGTTATGCCATTAACTTTAACAATAATATTAGCATTTCTTGAAAAATCTAAAATCTAATATCCTAAAAGATTATTTAGCTCGATCATTTGACTCGAGTAAATAAACGAGCTTTTGAGCGAGTAACTTGATGACCCACGCCAATCTAACTTTTCTATTTTTTATTGGTTTTGTGTGTGATTGTTGTGCTTTAATTGGGTATAGTGGAGCTCAAATGGTTTGTGAAAGTGATGTTACGAGCATAAGGGTATTTTGGTGTGTGAGTGGTAAAAGTGATTGTTGAGGTGACACTGAGGTGCCATAATACCTAATGATCTTAGGTGGTGTTTGATTCGCCGTCATTGAATGTAATCTGATGTAATTATAATCTGAATTACATCCAATCCTGTTAGGTTGTCATGAAAGTTGGATTGTAATTCAAATTACATTAGGTAGAGCATTTGCTTTGCTTTGCAAAGAGAATTGAACTCGCATAATTACATCTAATGTTGTAATTCATATTACATAGCAATATGAATGGAAAGTTTTCAGTTACGTTTTAATTTACATTTTACATTTAAACAATCAGATTTATTATTATTTATTATTTATTTATTTATTCATTTATTATTATTATTATTATTATTATTATTATTATTATTATTATTATTATTATTATTATTATTATTATTATTATTATCAACAACCACTTTATTAAGAAACTCAAGAGATTTACAATAGATTAGAGGGGAGCCGAGATACTATCTGACCCTCCACTCCTTTAGCAATAGCGAAACTGATCATATTAAATATATGAACAACAACATGTTCCCTAATGTCTTGAGCCATGGATAACTTCCGGATCCGCTTCAGCAATGTAACCGCATCTGCCTCTAAGTCCCCCAAAGAGGAGAAAGAAAAGGAAAGAAAACCATATCCAATAGCCGCACACTTAGCCATATACTTACCAAGTTTACGCTGTGCAACATCAATCACCGCCCGACCGGGCACAAAATCTGCCATCCCGGTTTTCGTCAAAGGCGAAGATCCAGTCAGATCCACACACACACATCAAGACCTCCATCCCACGAGTAAAGTAACATATCTGCTGGACGTAATGGTTTGTCACACCCCATCCAACCCGATATCAACTTCTTTACCAACTGAAATCCTCGAACGATAACAAATGTCGACAAGAGTATCGCGCAGAACATTACGACGATGTTTAATACCAACTATACCAGCACACGATATAGCATGGTCTCCATAAATATCCCCATTAAAAACACTTGAGCAAGCTGAACAAGGCTTCGAAATAGAAAATAAAGGGATACCCAACCGATAACACAAAACACAATGGTAAGTCTTACCGTTCATAGTTTGTCCCAACCCAGAAATAAGGATCGCCCTAAGCCAGTCAGAGGTATGATCCTCCCTTTGAGAATCCACAAGGCCATCTGTCGAGGAGATAAAGAAAATGTGGACTCTGCATTTTTAGTAACCCGTGTGAAATATATTTCTGCCATTTTCTTCATGAGTTTGAGGGTAGTGATCTCACTTGGATTACACAAAAGGTCAGTCTTCATAGATGTATTAAACATAGACAAGGCATCATCAAAATTAGGCCCGGAAGCAACAATATCAGTATGCCGAAGAAGCTTAGTCTTCATGCAAGCAGACTGTAATCGTGACGCGAGGAAGGCATAATTCAAAACATCACCCGCAGAATAGACGACAAGTCCCCAAAATGCAAAGGGTAAGGTGGCAAGCCTCCATTGCCAGTCACCAAATCCTGGTCCAGAAACTATGACAATACGTTCTAGAGAAGAACGAAGAGCCACGTCAAAAGAACGTTGGGCAGACTCAAATACACGGGGAGGACATGTACACATAGTAAAGTATATCCTAGATACTATATAAGCCTCACTCCTTTAGCTATTATTTATTATTTGTTATTATTATTATTTACTTATTTATTTTCTTATTATTTATTTATTTATTTATTTCGTATTATTATTATTATTATTATTATTATTAAAGTTTTTTTCAAATTTTTTTTAGTTATATATTGTTAAGATTTAATCAAACACGATGACATATTATATCAAATAAAATTTTAACACATTACAATTTTAACAAATTCTATCTCTTTAAATTACAATCCACTAAAACTAAAATCCTTTTGACAAATTAAAATTTCTTTCAAAACATACTAAAAACCAAACACCTCTTAAAGTTATAGATAGCAAATTCTTTATAAGAAATGGGAAGTTGGTGAGCTACAATAAACTCTCCCCATTTTAAAACAACATCAATCAAATAAGAAATTTCCATAAGGTAAACCCATGATTTGTGTGTTCATGATAAACAATAATAACCATCAAAGTTTGTTAACTTGTCAGATCGGTCGCACAACTTCCTTTTCACAGATAATTATTTACTTCGTCATCAATGAAGATCTACCTTGACTTTCACATAAAGTCTGTTTTGTTTGCAAACTACTCTGCTAGGAAGTGCTTATCTTTAAGATATTTTTGACACATGATTTTCTTTATTCATAAAATTAATGGACCAAAATGTGTCCACATAGATCAGTCAAATGCAAAATTACATTCTAACAAATTAATGATCGTCGAATATTCTATGGAGTCCGAATACGTGTTTATATATGTTGTAGCTTTTTCCAAAAATACTTTTCAAAGTGAAAAGGCACCTTCACCTGAAATTCTCAAAAGAGTAAAGCAAAGAAGTATTTTGTCACGTT
>BQNB010131469.1:0-18776 GCA_026074375.1 Tanacetum coccineum
ACGTTAACTAATTGATTGACCGAGACTTAAATACATAATGAACGAACTTCATGTTCGACTCAATATTTTGAGGCTAACACTAACAATAGCAGAAATAAAAATTTGTCAAAAATATGCACTCAATGTTAAATTTTCAAAATTAACAATTAGAAAATAATTTTTAGGCTACATATAACGCTCAAAGGATACACAAATACATAATATACTAGACGAGTATATGTGCATAGCAACGGAATTTTCTAGCGGCAAACAATTATAGTTGTGATATTGTGGTGAGTGTTTCCTGTAACGTTCAAACATAAAACGTGAAAATATCAAAATGTAATTGCAAAAGGTTGTAACATGCGATAATTCAACTAAAATAATAATTCTTAACATGTATCAAAGAACATATAAAAACCTTTAATGAAACTGAAATTAAAACATTACGTCAATTATGAGATAAACAACAATGCACGTTACTCATCACGTAAAACTTCTTGATGCACGACTTCATCAACATTTCTTTGATTTTTCATTTCCCTCTATTTATCTATCTACTTCGTCCACTTTATTCTTTGAACCAATGAACCAACACAAGCTGAAAATGAACCAACAAGATACATTTTGGAAAATATTAAATTTAAAAAAGCATTAATTTTTTTCATGGCTAAATGGCACATTTCATTTTACATTGAAACTTTTATCAAATCATTCCTAAATACAACAATTGACACCTTTATCAAATCATTCCTAAACATAATGATTGAAATTTGACACCTATACACGATTGGCATTTCAACTTATCAAATCATTACTACATATAAGTTTGCGGTCAACTTTGCTACATATATTCTAAATTACATATATTCTAAATATAACTTATAAGTCTTCAAGATTTTTTAATTTTCAAAAAATAAGGTAACCCCTTTATATATAGTAAATAAAATATATTCACAATCAAGATGTTTACCAACTACATATCTAAAATTTACACAACAAAATTATAAAAAAATACGATTTAAGTTCATTTGGATATCAAATATTTTGTAGATACCGGCGAACTCATCCTCACCCTCCATCTTCATCTCATCCAATGAATGAGATTAAATTATCTATTTACACTAGAGAGGTATTTTTGTCTTATATATAAACTTATTTTTCTATTACCAGCTCATTTGATACACACATACATGCATTTCTTTTTTCTCTCTCTCTACACTGAGCCACAACTAATCGATACATCAACACAAAAATTTAATCGATCGATCTTCAATCGATTAAATTATTTTGAATCGATTATCTCATTCTTCAGTTGATTAACATCAGGTTCAGATCTGTTTTTATTTTAGCTTATTTGATGTGATTAAGCTTACTAATTTATGAGCTCATAATTTAACTTATTTTAAATGAATTATCTGAATCAATTATTGCTAGTGATAAACTAACTTATTAGGTGATTTATATAAATAAGTTTATTAATCATCATCATCTGTATTTATTTTGTTGAATTATAAGCTAGCTTATTAGCTTATTTTGATGAATTATAAGCTATCGTATTAGCTTATTTATGTTGCTAATGTTAATAAGCTTTATTATTAGCTATTTTTATGTTCTGAATAAGCTCTATTAGATTAATGTGTTGATATAAGCTGAATTAAGGTGTATTTAGCTTATCAGTTAGCAATAAGCTGTTGTAAGTAGCTTTTGGTTAATGTGTTTGATATATCATATATAATATTTTTCGTACGTATATCATATATCATATCATATATGATATTGGTTTTTCATATGTATATGACATATGATTATCATATACGATATTTCATTTTCAGGTGAATGTTTATTTATTCTTTTATTTTTATTTTCATTTTTTTAGAGATTGAAAGGTACGTATTAAAGAAGGGAAAAAGAAAGAGATTAAAAAAGGTATGATGAACAAGAATTCATGTTCGTTGTGTGGAGGTACTGATCATAACAAGAGAACATGCACGAGTATGTTTAAGGATCAAGATGAGGTCGTCGTGGCCCAGGATGAAGTTGTTCAAGAAAAAATAGATTTTGTTGAAAACGAAGAAGAATTGATTTAAGAAGAAGAATATTAGTTTCAATAAAAAGAAGGTGTTTGTTTAATCATGAATTCAGCAGACTCTTTGTTTGTCTACATTCAAAGGTAACTACATCAGATGGCACTGGCAACTCTTTTACGAATCCTGAGCTTTTTTCCTTTTTACGACTGCATCCCTTATGAGATTCTGCTTCGCCTGTTTGTCTGTGTGCTTATTTTCAAACGCATGTGCCTCGTCGCTCATCTTCTCTATGTGGATGTTTATGTCATGTGTCAGGATCTTTGTTGCAAACCTCAGTCTCATCTTGTGTATTTCCATTTCTTGTCCATTTCTTGTGTAAAATGCATTGAAAATAGCTTTCTCTACACATATAAAAATATTTGATTTTAGTGTTAAACACATTATCATATATGATATATTATAGTGTTATAGAAGTTGACATTCAAGTAGATTATCATATATGATATTATACACACAACTAACTTTTAATTACTCACCAAGAGATGACAGACTTGCTTGTATTTTAGTTTCAAGCACATTATCACCACATCATCAGCATAAAAGAGATGTAGTAGCATTACATAGTTAAAGATTGATCAAACGGATCCCTAAAATGTGTATACACACGGTACCATCCATACACACTACAAGTACTTAAAAATAAAAACTAGTAAATATTGTCTACATTCAAAGGTAACTACATCAGATGGCACTGGTAACTCTTTTATGAATCCAGAGCTTTTTTCCTTTTTACGACTGCATCCCTATGAGATTCTGCTTCGCCTGTTTGTCTGTGTGCTTATTTGCAAACAGCAAATTTTTTGGTCCTCGTCCTTCATCTTTTTTTTTTTTTTCCCCCTCCTATGTGTATGTTATGTCATGTGTCAGGATCTTTGTTGCAAACCTCAGTCTCATCTTGTGTATTTCCATTTATTGTCAATTTCTTGGACAATGCATTGAAAACACTTTCTCTACAGAACAAATAAAAAAATTTTGATTTTAGTGTTTAAGCACATTAACATAATATGATATATTATAGTTTACAGAAGTTGACATTCAAGTAGATTATCATATATGATATTATACACACAACTAACTTTTAATTACTCACCAAGAGATGACAGACTTGCTTGTATTTTAGTTTCAAGCACATTATCATATATGATATATTATAGTGTTAAAGAAGTTGACTTTCAAGCAGATTATCATATATGATATTATACACAAGGGCGCGTTCAAGTGAGAATGCTAATTTTTATGAGAATAAAAGAAGAGATCCTAGCCATCCATCCATCGCCTCTATTATTCGATCTAAAGGCTTAGATTAATCCACAAATTACACTAAATATGATACCAGGGGTATTTTTGTCAATTCAACCCACTAAACATCATATATAATTAAAAAAACACACATAATCACACTTACAAGGTGAAACACAGACTTAATCCTCTCAATAACGCCAAACTCTGATCAAACCACCGTTTCCATCAAACTCTGATCAAACCACCACAACTCCTCCATAACTATTGCTTCACCTTCTTCTACTGTCGTTCAACCGTCGTTCATTGTCGTTCTTCAACCATCGTTCTTTAATTGCCGTTCTTCAACCGTCGTTCTTCAACCATCATTCACCACCGATCACCACCCATCACCACCATCCACCACCATTGACCACGACAATCATTACCAACCACCGACTACCATCGCAACAATCGCAGTAAATACCATGAATCAAACCGTAAATTCGATAAATATGAAAGAAAAAGATGCTGATTTAGATCTTGCCACATGTTGGTAATTATTTTCAATTAGTTACTTTTTTACTGGTTTTAGGGTTTTGATTTTTTTTCTTTTGTAAACGTTAGATCTTGTCACATGTGAATATGATATACGAGGCTCTATGTTATTGATTGTTTTAGATATGTTGTCTTCTTGTTTCGATTTTAGTTGAATCTAAGCACCTTTTCTTTTTTGATCTTGATTGATGCTTAGGTGTTATTCGCGCTCTATTTAAGCTTTGTAGGAATATCTTCACCCGTTAAAATTTTATTGATGTTATTTTAATTTTGTAAGAATATCTTCACATGTGAAATTTTTTTATCGAGGATTGATGCTTTGGTGTTAGTCGTTCTATTTAAGTTTTGTAGGAATATCTTCACCCGTGAAAATTTTGTTGAAGGTTGTTTTAGTTTTGTAAGAATATCTTCACATGTGAAATTTTTTATCGAGGATTGATGGTTTGGTGTTAGTCGCGTTTTATTTAAGTTTTGTAGGAATATCTCCACCCGTGAAAATTTTATTGAAGGTTATTTTAGTTTTGTAAGAATATCTTCACATGTAAATTTTTTTTATCGAGGATTGATGCTTTGGTGTTAGTCGCATTCTATTTAAGTTTTGTAGGAATATCTTCACTCGTGAAAATTTTATTGAAGGTTATTTTAGTATTGTAAGAATATCTTCATATGTGAAATTTTTTATCGAGTATTGATGCTTTGGTCTTAGTCGCGTTCTATTTAAGTTTGGTAGTAGTATCTTCACCCGTGAAAAGAAGATACCCTCTTGATTTGCAACTACTGATCTTTCTCAGTTGCTTTAGTCTGCATTTCTGCTCATTGAACCAGGTGTGTATCCAAAACTACAATGTTGACCTAATACATGGCTTAACAGAAGTTTTTGACTAGTAGTTATTGGCTTATAAACCGTTACTTATTGTTTTTAAATCTGTTATAGTAAAGAGTGTCATCGTGCGTGAGGTTTGTTACTAATTTGGATTTACGTTGCTTTACTTTTTTTATTTAATTAATTACATTTACCTAACCGGTGAATGTTGTGTAATTTGTTTTTTTATTGAATGTGTTTCGTGAATGGCGCGAAATTGTTACGTGTTTCGAGGTATTCACGCAAAGTTAGTCACGATGTAATGGATGTTTGAAAGATTTAAATTGAGGTCTGACAACTTCCATGGCTGTTGTATTATCTATTTACATAGTGAATATGTATTGGACCACTGTCAATGCACGACTTTGTATCATGTTTGGAGATATTTGCAAGTTAATAATGAAGTTACCAAAATTTAAACCATCTTAACTGAGGCATGTGCATATTTTTTCAAAGGAAGTGTGTAGGATAGTTTAGTGTACTAAGGTCGAAAGTGTTGTCCAGCTTCAGTCAATACGTATATCATGTTTCAGATTGCAGATTTTATGCATAAACTATTTTTGGTTCTTTCCCAAATGTCATAGATATGTCATATGCATATATTTTTACTGACTGTAATGTGGTGGTGTAAGCAGTCACAACACGTTTTTCCAAATAATTTATATTTAGTTCATGTAATTACGAACTTCATGAAAATGTGCAGAATGGCTTCAGAATCTGACTCGTCGTCTCAACCTCTGCCTGAAGTTAGTGATGTTAAGACTTCCACATCCACCGCCACTGAGCAAATTAATAGTTATGCAATTGACTCATCATCTCAACCTACGACTAAAGTTACTGATGTTAAACCTCATACATAAACTATCACCGAGCATGTTAATATTTTCGCAGTTGACTCATCTTTCGCGAAACCTACACCCATTGTGTCATCTTCAAATGAAGTTCCAAATTTACCCAAAACTGCAACATCAGCACCAAACAGTTTACAGAACGGAGGTACCGGAAATTGGGGCTTTGCACAAATTGCAAATGGGTTTGGTTTGAACTTGGGTCAAAGAACGCTTGCCTCGTTATCCATCTGAGTCCCCATAACAACCTTGTAATCATCTGTGGACGAGTCATAGCCAAAACCAAAACATAATTGCGACCTGTCAAGAACCTTGGGAATCCGGGGGACAGTTTGCAGTTTTTTAACCTCTCTTGTCAAAGGATTTGTTACTACAACTTGTGTATTAATAAGGGGGGTAGTGAAACATACAAGGCCGAGCAATGCAGGTAGTGTAGCTTCAGGTTCTATATCAGCCGTTCTTCAGTCTTGAGTTGCGTATCCAGGAAGGAATGTGGCACATATTTTATAATAGTAATCGGCAATTTTAGTATCCCAACAAGATTAAGGGTAGCAGACTAGCAGAAGCTTCTCTTTTGAAACAACAGGTATACATTTTATTCAATCTAATGTTCCTACAAAATAGGATTTAGCATTTCTTTTTTGTTTCTGATTGTTCTTTCTTTAATTTAGGATTAAGAGTATCCGCAAGATCGTGAAGTGAATCTGATTGTAAAGCTTCTATAATTAGGATTCTTCCACTTCCGCAAGTGCTACGATTCCATCCTGAAAACATATACATTTTACAAGAATCTAAATCTTAATATATAAGCATAAAACAGAGTCATAACAATACCTCAACTATATCCAAGGCTACAAATCTAATTTAACATATGTTTTGATCACTAAATATACCTTCAAAAATAAAAGAAGGCTACAAATCATTAAACCAGTCCTTGCTTTACCAACTTTAAAATGAACAACCATGACATTAAGAATATCCTCCTTTAACCATTCGTAAGCACTTTGACAAAATGATGGTATTAACAAAAACCAGATGCACTATACCAGCATGTATGCAATTAGCTAAATAATTCAAAACATTTCAAATTATATAGTCGACATATTACCTTTCACCGACAACAACTGGGAAAGAGAATGAAACAGTTACACAATAGCCATTGACGAGCGAGACCTGGATCTTGTTGTAGAAGCTCCCTCAAATTAGTCTCCACCTCTGTCAACTATTTCTTGAGGCACTCCTTTGAACTCTGTCTGGATTTTAATGTAAAATGTATGAGCATTCAATAAGGGAGTATTTATTACTACTATTCTTCTGTCCAAAAAGTAATGTTTTTACGGTTTAATCTGTTAAAAACTTATTTCTACACTTTCAAGACAAGGATAGTTGCAGTTTCTGATCTCATTTTACTCTTGATTGCCTTGTAATAAAACTTGCACGTTTTGGTGCCTTGATTATCTAATGCAATAAGGTATAGAACTAGCGATCTGCTAACTAAAAAGTACAAAAAATATACGGTGTTAAAATTGTAGAGTATCTTTTTTGCCCGTAGATAAAAAATTGGGACCAAGACAAGTCCCAAATTCTGGAAAGGATGTATATACATTCATACGTATAGGCAACAAAAATTATAAGGTTTGGTTACACAACTATTAAACATAGAGATTGAAAAATGGGCAAACGAAAGCCAATTGGGTTAAAATGGGTACTTTTGGTTTGGGCCAAACTAGACGGTCAAAATGTGGTGGGTCGTCCAGGGTTGTCAAACAATTTTTAAATACTTTATGAACAGCCAATGGCGTGTCAAACTTGACTACAAAATTATTATAAAACGATATTAAGTTTTTTAAATAAAATGATTGCATTAATACTATGAGTAAGGCAAACTTTAACTTCTTCCTATCACTAAATTCTCATCTATCTCTCCGTACTTCCTTTCATATTCAACTGGTCAAACTTGTAAAGGGAGTAGGATAGGTTGATAGTTTTTCTTATTCTCATCATCAAGCAATTGTAAAAGCATGGTTGTGGCTGAAGGAACCATAGTTGGTTTAGAAAAAGATACTGGTGGAGATGGGTTTGTTTTGGTTCGAGTCCAAGGGATCCATAACCCATTAAGGGTTAACATCACCACTATAGAGCGAGTCACTTCAGGGTTAGCCATTGGTAATTGGGTTCACTTATTAGACTATAATAGAAACCACTCATCTATTGGCATTCTACACTTAATAGACCGTGATGGAAGCATAACTGTTGGGTTTATAGGACTAGTGACTTTATGGAAAGGGAGGTTATTTGCAGACTCAAAAATTTGATTGGGACACTCAATATACAAGTAAATAAAGCACACTGTAAATACTGTACAACTATTGAATGCACGGATAAGAGTGTCCCAATCAAATTTTTGAGTGTGCAAATCAATTCCCTTATGAAAAGGACATTGTTCTCAGCTCCAAATGGCTAATAGTTTGTGATGTTGAAGGGAAATGTTTTGACTCCTCGGTTTCTATGGCTGCATAAACGAGAAGGTATATGGGCCACTGGTAAGGTTGTGCGAATACTTCCCAATGGATGTCTTGTTTTGCAGTTTTTAGGGAAATTTGCTCATAAAGGTGACTACAAGTTATTTTTAGCTGATCCGGCCGAGGCTAAGCGTGTTTCTTTTGATACATGCCAGACTTTGGTGGATAAGTATCAACGTGTTGAGGATCATCATTGGGATGTGAGGCCACTTATGGTTGCATGTGGTGTGCTTATGGCGATGAAGTTTGGGTTCATTGTGGGCCATAACATGGGTTCTAGATTGAAGAAATGTCATGGGAGTAGAACTCATGGTAGGTTCTGCTGGTACTTGAGTACGCTACCGGGTAACATAACCAATATATGTATTCACCTCTATATTCTCAGCAGCCTATATGTTTTCTATTATTGATAACATCTTAATTCTTAGATATGTAGTTTAATAACCTATTGGTTTGATAATTCAGCCTTTAAAGTTGCTTGTATATCAATAGGTTAAAAGGTTAGTAAATTACCCTCCTAACAATGAATTCTAGCCCCCACAAAAACCAAAGAAATAAGCCTACTTTATGAACAAAGAGACAACAGATAGAAAAGAGTAGAAGCAATATTTGAGCTTAATACAAAATGCCAAAAAACAGTTGGATACCCTATACAATCTCACATGAAAAGAATCCTTGTTGATGACATTACAGAAGAAATTTTAAATAATGCAGGAGGGGTCCTCTTCTTTTTTAGCCATTTATGATCATGTGACTTGGTACTTTTTTCTCAAATGCAGAGTGGGGTTCATCCCCCACTTGCCACTCACTACTCAAATCTAAAGTACAATTTATTTGTTAATAATAGTTGAATAGTCATTCATGTTATATTATATCTCACAGCCTAAGTATCTTGCACAAAGAAGTTTCAATCCACATACTCAAATATATTACACTCTCTCCAAATACCTTGGAGCTGCGGAAGAGTGTAGCAGCAGCGAGTCAGGATGGACCATGTACATTGTTTCTCCTATGTATGAAAGCAGTTACAATATTTTCCATGGTTATGATCATGGTCATGGTCATAAAAGTGTTTATGACCATAGTCATGGTGATCATCATCATGGTCATGGCCATGGCCATGGTCATAGTCATGATTGAACGATAAAAGTAATGGTGAATTAATATTATTTTACCACAATTGAAGATGTGATGAAAATTCAATGTGTTCCCTGATGCGTCATCTCGTCCTAGTCGCAACAATCTAGCGTGAAGCTCCAAGAAACGAAGTGGATCACGTCGTGAGTCCAAGCATGCAGTGAGTCAAAAGCAAGTGGAGAAGAAGTTACATGAAATAAGGCAAAGGGCAGTTAAAGAAGAAGAACATAAGACAAGGGTTGATGTTAAGGCAAGAAAGACTAATTAACTGGTTTGCATAAAGTTTAAATGTTTCTGTTTTTCATCTGTTTTTAGCGAATAATGAGCTTGATATATGGTGCAATCCAATATCCAGCACCGTACTTTGTTTTTCTGTATGAAATTAAGATGCGAATGAAGGGGGGATATGCATGTACAACATTATGATCCACTACAAACGTGTGTTTTTGTCCTTGTAGATATTCTTAATTTATGATTTCATATACAGATGCATTTGGTTACAAAGTGAATGAACATCAGATGTGTTCACTAGAAGTTGACTGTACGGATTGAGTGAATAATCATTGCAGATAAGCCATAATACTAAATTTTAACTTATTAAGCATGTGTAAGATCACAATATAGCTTAGTCCCCACAAATGACTAGCCAACTCCTGTAGGTTTGCTTCCTAAATACATCATGTCATAACTTCCTAAAGACAAGACTATTCAACTAACCACAAAGAACTCTTATGTTTTGCACAAACCATACATCACAACTTACAACTAATTAAAACTAAAATTTCATTATGTCCTAAACTCTAAACTACAAATGGTCTTTGAACCTAAAATAAGTCATATACTATCGACTTTGATTTGGCTATCAAGGGTAAGGGGACCCTTCCCTTTCAAAATTATCTAAATCTCGAACAACAAAAAAAACCCTAACAGAAACAGAAAGATACGGATAAAAACAAATTTAAACACAAGATTCATGTCACACATGATACTAATTATTTATATAAACAATATATTACATGATTCTTTGAAATAAAAAGATGTATGTGATCTAAAAATCAACAACTAGCTAGCTATCTAATGCATCTTAAAGTAAATGTTCTTATATACCCTGAACACTAACATCCTTAAGAATACAAATAATGAAACATAAAAAACATAGCTTGGCGAGAAAATAACACCAACAAAATACTCATGTACGTCTAATAGCTAAAGTAACAAATATAGAAAGCTAATAGTATCGGTTATCTCCTAACTCTAGGTTAGACTCTATGTTCACGTACAATTACTAAATTGAAATTGATTTGTTTTGTTAAAGAACAAAAGAGATTATAATATAATGATTGGAAAAACACACACATGTAACAAAAAAAACCCAATGCATTTCACAGGAACATTAATGCTCACTCGCTGGGCATTCAGAGCACTAGTTCTGATAAGGGACTTGATGAAAGATTATGAAATTTCTAGCTGGTACATCCATTCTGTAACACCCCCATTTTTACAATATAGCAGCGGAAGCTAATCTGGAGTATTACTTCATGGATACAACAATCATAATCATAGAAAACGACCCAAAAGAGACGTTATTCAAAAGATATGTACAACATTTCAAATCAAGAGTTTTTACAAAGAGTAGGTTCCCAAAATCTAGTTACATACATTGTTGAAATGATAACAAGTTAGCCATCTTCGAGTCCATCCACTCTTCACGTGCCGCAACATGCCTCAATTACCTGCTATAACATGCTAAAAGGGTCCACACAAAGGTTGAGTGAAATTCATAGGTTTGATAAGCAGTTTGAATACAAGTCATAGTGTAATAATTGTACAAACACAATTATTATGAAAATGTTATTGTTATGACCTTGGGTCACATTATTATATACCCTAACTTGTAATAATTGCAACAGAATGCAATTATCAAAGTAACTAAGTGTATTAACTGTGTTATTGTCATATTTTAGTTTGATTTGGTCTTGGTCTGTATAGTAATAGTCCTGTCTAAGTCATGGCACACAAATCTGACTAGTTGTAATATAATACCCAAAATGATGTATATCTATAGAGATAATGGCCCTTGGCGTGTACTGCCTTATACAGGAAAATTAAAATAGTAATGTTTGGTTACTATATCCGGCTAACACAAACAGGATTCGTCAACTCGATAGATCTATCCACCATATATGCGTTCACTAAACAAGACCGAAGAGTAATTAACGGTTCATGATAAATGAGGGACTTTTAGCATTAATGTAACTTAGACAGTAGCTTTGGATTAGTGTAATCAGGATTAGCATATAACTTGTAAAAACACTTGTATTCCTAGTTAAATGCATGGTAAAAATCTATGAAAAGTATCACATGTTTTAAGAAACAACGAGTACGTAAAGAAGTTTGTAACAAAGCATGTATCCCTCTCGCGAGTTTATAAAACATGTAAATAAGTAAAGGCGAGGTTATGAATCTCACCTGATATGTAGATGCAATAAATATTTCAGAATGAAAGCTGACGACCTTATTACACCCAACAAATCATGATCAGGAAAATTGATAATAATGAAATGATAATAAACAGCCACGTCACGCAACCTGAGTAAATATGTTGAGTCTTAGGAAGATTGTACTTTAGAACTTTGGTTTAAGAGTTATGAGTTTGATTGAAGAGTTTGGAATTATTGTATCACCGTTCGGGCCATCATAATTCAGAAGTCATTCAGTAAACGTTTGAGGAGCTAGGGCACTTTAAATCGTAAACCCAACAACTCAGTCAGAACATAATACCAAGATGAAACCCCTTAATATGAAGCTCCCTAGTATTGTGGTACAATATAGCTTCCGGATGATCGGTTTTAAGCGTTTTATTCAATATCTGGAAATGTTAAGCACGAGAAGCGTTAATTAAAGTTATGTCAGATAATGTTTTGAGCATGATTTTATACATTTTCAAATGTTACATTTAGACCCTGGGTTTAAAAAATTGCAAATAGGTCCTTAGAGTTTGTATTTTTACGACTTTGGTCCTTCAACTTTGAAAGATATACCAAGTAAACCTTGGAGTTTGAAAAGTGACATAATAGACCCTTATAGTTATTACTTTGAAAAAATGACATATTCAGCCCCTTTTGTTATAAGTTTCCAAAAGTTACGATATATACCCCTTGCATGGATTATAATTACAAAACATATCCAAATTGCCATGCAAGCTTATTTTAACATTTCATTAGACATTTATAAGTTATAATAAAAACGAAATATAAAGTTTTAATGCAACACACAAGGAAAAATTTTAAAATAAACGATTCGTTAAGGCTAGAAGCAAAACGTGTCAAATTAGGGATTTTCAAAACTAAACAGCGTGGATTTAAGTTCAAATTCCTTCATTAATCAATAAAGTAGTTATTTTAACATTAGTTAGGCATTCTAGGATAGATTAAAACAATATTTAATCATTATAACATTTATTTTTAAGAAAAACGTGAAATTAGGGTTTCGGGTGTACGGTTTTAGATCAAAATGGAAAATGAGCATGAATTGTGTTATGAAACTTTAACAAGAAATAATTATGATCATAAAGAACATTATAAGGGTGTAGTAAGCAGAGTAGAAACATTCAAAACCAGAGTATTAGCTTCAAAGAGCAAAAAATGGTTTGGGAAACATGTCGTTTGGTAAGTATTTCCACTCGTACGCCTTGTATCTTGTTCCCGGGGCTTCAATCTTCAAGGATTCTCTTCTTGAACGTCTTTTATGATTCTAGGATCATATTGAGGCAAAGAATTGCTGCCTTAGGGTTTGAGAAGAAGAATGTGTGCAATAATGGAATGAAGGAGTTAGGGCCCTATTTATACTAGTTTGAGACCAAGGAGGTTAAGTAACACTTAGGATCTGTTCATGGACATGTGGAGGGTCTAGTAGGTGATGTGTGGGAGCTATGGTGTGAGTTGTATGAGCTAGTATTGTAGGTTGATGGTGTGGACACCCTAGATGGATGTTGCGGCTGTTATGGTTTAAAAGAGACTCATGTAGCTTGATTTTTGACCAAGGAAAGGTATAAGGAGGTGGGTAAGCTGCTTAAGGGTTTCTAGAAGGAGTTCATATAAGTTATTTGCATTTTGAATGGTTTGAAATGGGTCAAAATTAAGTATGAAAGGGTTCGGGCTATTTTGGGGTTCGACTAGGGTTTCAAGGGTTTTTCCAAGGTACATTGTGTTTATAATGATTAAGGATAGATGAAATAGGTTGTTAAGGTCTGGTATTAAAGTAATTAGCAAAGATTAGCAATTGGTTTGGGTTAAAACGGAATAGAATTGAAGAAACGAGGTCACGGGTTCAAATAGGGCTCGTTTAGGGTTTTCTTGACTTTCTTGGCTTATATTTTGCATACTCTTGATTAGGAATGATGGAATACAAATCCTAGGGTTTATATAAAGTATTATCAATGAAGTTTTGTCATTGGTTTAAGTTAAAATGGATTGAAATTGAGAAAATGGGTCAAAGTTACATTTAGGGCACAATTAGGGGGTCAAATGAACCAATTAGGCACATTTAGGGTTTCTAGGATATGTTTTACGTACAAGTGAAGTAAAATGATGAAGTAATGATGAAATAGTGATTGAATATGATTAATATGATTGTAAAATAAGTCTTTACAACCTATTTGAGTGTTAGTTTGGAAATAGGTCATGGTTTATAAACTAGCTCAGTTTTAGGGTTTAGGGTTTTGAGTGCAAAAAGATGTATGAAAGCTTAGGTATGGAATAATTAGGGTTCATATATTGTAAAATGAGTATAGTAGATTGAACATAAGTGGTGATGAAGAAATGAGGATGAAAACAGAGGTAAAACGGCTATTTTAGAGATCATGCTTAATGACTTGTACATTGAGCTTTTAGAGACTTGTACTTTGACTTGAAGAGATTTTATAATTCAAATGAGATGTTATATTGCTTGTACATATGCTTTAGTATCTTGTTCATTCACTTTAGATGTTAATATTTCATGGAATTAATGTTTAGAGATATACGATAATGGTTTAAAGCCTGTTTAGATATAACGTTGCGAATGGTACATTATAGGAATAATGTACTTTGTAATAAGGATATTATGATATTGACTTGACATGTTGTGATGTTTGCTTGACATATATGAAGACAGAATGGCCATAGATAGGTTGCGTGAGCTTGTCTACTTTAGTTATGACATACTGAGATATATAAGTAATGTAATAAAGCGAAAAATTTCCCCGTATAATTGTGATAATAGTAAAATAGGTTTTGCATTTGATGAAAATTATTGGGTTGTTATAGTATCCACCCCTTACAAAAATCTCGTCCCGAGATTTAATTGAAAGTTATAGTGGTATTGTTTATAGATAGGTACTGGGTATTAATTTAGGTTAATCAAGGTCACAAGTTCACGTGTGTGATGCATTTATAATTATGTTGCACACCATAATCATAATTACCTCCTTTCACACGTCTACTTATTTTCCAAGACCACACCTCTTGATGATAGAAAATAGAATATCTCCAGATCCTAATAGAACCTGGGTGGATGGAATACATTGCGCTACTCAGATCGTAAAAAATCGTTATTCATTAACCTTTAAAAGTCAACGTCAAATAAGAATGCTATCACAAGTCTTTGTCAAAAAATTTATACCTAGTGGTATTGAAATCATTTGACATTGCATAGATTCTTGTGTGTTTCCTTGTTATTACGTTGTAGAATATAACAGAGAATTTTAGTATACGAAGATCATGGAATGATTATGAATTTGTAAGAGAGTTGCTAATTACATGAGATACAGATTTGGAAATGAAAAGATATTGACGGTAATAATGATAATGATCAAGGAATTGTTTGTACAAACAGATTGAAAGAAACTTGTTTGTACGTATGTTATATACTTAAGCCTACTTATTTATAATTTGTCACTTACAAAAAGAAGCGTACAACTCCTTGTAACTGAGAATTTATAAATTCATAGTTCAGAGATTTATAATTTCCTTATTCAAATGAAGAAGCATTCTAATTCATTTCAATAAGATGATCATAAATTGTCTTACCTAAGTATAAAAACACGATATGGCATAGTGTAGAAAATGATATGATCATGAATTGTTAGATAATATTGAGATGTTGATGGTACTGACGCCCATATAATCAAGGATGATAATTTATGTTTCAAAGGTATGAGGAGAGTATTCAGAGTTGAACATGATAGAATTGACGAGTTTTGATACCACCAGATGACAAGATGTAACGGAATTATCACTTTATTAATTCATGGATAACTTTACATACGAACTTTACATATGAGAAAGAGTTGATACTTATGCTAATTATCTTGTAGTAGGATAAAAGTAACAAACGACGAGGATTGTTGCTTGATGATTGGGGTTTTTAGATTGAAGAAGATTCTGATGAGAGTTGAATATCCTCGAGAGTTATTTTTAGGGTAGAAATCCTAAAGTGAACAAAATTAAACTCATCCCTAAGTATGTTTTCCTGTGGCCCTGTTATTTGCTTTTGAGCACTGATTCGCATAATGTCCTTTCTTTCCACAGGCATTACATGTTATGGATACTATTTGTTGGTTGTTTCTAGTGGTTTTGTTTCTGCAGTTCTTGGTCAGATGACCTACTCTGTTGCAAGTCCGGCACTTGACAGTACAAGGACCTATGTGATGTAGGGTGCATCTTTCACACAAAGGACGATTTCTAGTATATCCGTTGGTGGCAGTATAAATCTTGAAGGTTTCTTGTCTTCTATTCTGCTGTCGGTGGTAATCATTGTTACGGTTGTTATTGTTGTAGTTATTCTGATAGTTGTTGTTGTTGACGATGTTCCCTTTATCCTCAAGCTTTCGTTTGTAATCATTGGTTTCTTGCACGGAATCACGCTTTATTATCTGATCCATTAATCTCTGGGATATGTTGATGGCTTCTTCCAAAGTTTGAGGCTTTGAGGCAGTAACGTTTCCTTCAATGCTTTGCGGTAGTCCCCCGATGAAAGCTTCCATAAGTTTCTCAGAATTCGGCACCATGTTTGGACATAAGATTGTTAATTCTTGGAATCTTCTAATATAAGTCTTGAGATCACTTCCATTTACAGTTAGACCATAAAATTCATCTTCCATTTTCTTGATCTCAGTTCGAGGACAGTACTTGTTCGTCAGAAGCCTTTTTAACTCAGTCCAGGTGATTTGATTAGCTTGCTCTATTCCCATAGGCTGGGCATGTGCATTCCACCAGGACAAGGCATCATCAGTTAAAGTACCAGTAGCAAATGTTACTCTGTCTTCCTCGGCACACTTGCTACGAGAAAACACTGACTCAGTACGTTCAAACCAGCGAATGAGGTCAACAGCTCCTTCTGTGCCATTGAAGTAGAAAGGTTGACAGTTTATGAATTCTTTGTAGTTTCCTCTTTTTGCTACAGGAATTTCTCTGGGTTCAGTGTTCCTATTGGAATTGTCAGAATTTGCCATGGCAGCAGCTTGTGCTTTCAGAGCTGAGGAGATGCCATCATTAATCAGTTGCCGGATGGCATCCAAAGTTATGACTGGTGTTTCAGATGTTGACGTCCTTTTGGGAGGCATTCTATCAACAAAAGATGATACGTAGTAAGAATGATATCATAAGTTTTGAAAAGTAATAAAAGAGAATGTGATGCTTAAAATGCTTAAAGGAAAATGCTTATTTTTGAATTTTTAAGCACTTAGAGGTTATGATAAAGACGGAAATAATGACGCAAATGGTGGAAATGATGATGAAAGAGAGATAAGTTGGAAAAATAAGGTATGAAACAGGATTGCCTTTATAAATAACTTGCCTTTTCACTGTACATAGTCAAGATTTGACAAGCATTTTTATTTATACCACACATCCCGTGGCTTAGGATAAAGCTATAACTAGTCTAAGAGTTTGTTGATTCTGAGTTGGTAGATGACATCCTAAAGATCTTCCTGATTTGTTTGGTGACGAGCTTGGATTTTCTCAATGATTCGTTCAAGATTGGAAATTCTATAGTGAGCAAAGGCAATCTTATCCTTTTGCCCTAACCGCTTCTTTTGAAGTTTGACAATCTGAATATGGATTTCCTTGAGTTCAGTCTTCAGTTCGTTACCATTTATACGTCCTTCTTCCATTTTCTCGATGTGGTGAAGATAGAGTTCATCTAAGTAATTCAAGATATCTTCGACTTGTTTCTCATCTTATCTGAACATTTTCCTATTTCAAATACTTGAGGAGGGATAGAAGTATAAACTAAGGAAGACGGTGGTACCAAATTACAAGTTTGATTCCGAGATGAATTAAATAACGTAGTTGAGGAAGAAGATGGGGAATGGATTCGCTTCTTAGGTAGTAATAGTTCTTCAGGAATAAAGAAATATCAAGGATTAAATAGTAATGATGGTGGTAATATCAGAGATGGAGTCAAAATAGCTAGTGAAGCAATAGGATCTGGTGATAAAATAGGTGATTCCTTAGCATAAAATGCTTGTAAGTCCTTCAAACAAGGATTATTGTAGAAAGATGAGAATACTGGTGGGATCATATTATCTGTAGAGGTTTCCGAAGAGTTAAAAGAACTGCTTCCTGATGAAGCTGGGAAATAATCCGGTGAAACCGAAGTATAGTTAAGATTATTCATAGAGGAAAAAGCATCCTCAATATCGAAAGTAGAGCGGTTGTGAGAAGACATCGTTCTGATAACAAACTAGTTTGTAAATAACATAAGTTATTTATGTAATAGTATAATAGATATGTATATTTACATACTTGTTCCAGAATGTAGTGGCACGGAAGACTTTGAGGGCTGAAAAAGAAATGTAGTTATAGTTAAGGTTTTGACCTTGTTCTCTATAACCATGGCGCTCATACCAATCTATAACACCCCCATTTTTACAATACAGCAGCGGAAGCTAATCTGGGGTATTACTTCATGGATACAACAATCATAATCATAGAAAACAACTTTAAAAGAGACGTTGTTGGAAAAATTTAGTTATCATTCATTATAATCAGAGTTTTTACAAAATGTAGGTCCCAAAATCTAAAACATCATGTTTGAATGATAACAGTTCAACCATCTTTGAGTCCATGCTACTCCGTGCCACAACTTGCTTAATTACCTGAGATAAACATGCTAAAAAGTCAACACAAATGTTGAGTGAAATTCTAGTGTAATAATTGTACAAACACAATTATTATGAAAATGGTATTGTTTTGATCTTGGGTCACGTTATTATATACCCGTTATTTGTAATAATTGCAACTAATGCAATTATCATAGCAATCGTGTATTACTGCATCATTGTCTTATTTGGTCTGTTTGGTCTTGTCTGGTATAGTATAGTCTGGTCTAAGCTCATGGCACACAAACTGACTAGTGTATATATATACCCAAAATGATGTGATTTATATATATATATATATATATATATAGATAATGGCCCTCGGTGTAGGTAATTACCATATACCTATGAAATTCAAATATAGTGTGTTTGGTTACCTATCTGGCTAACACAAACAGGATTCGTCAATCCCGATAGATC
>BQNB010131470.1:0-16905 GCA_026074375.1 Tanacetum coccineum
GGTAAAATTTCTTTTTAAGGTTTTAATTGTCCATACTTAGAATCTATGGGTTTAAATCTTATTCAATCTGCTTAATAGGTTAGATTTGCTTATTAGTGACTTGAGGTCTTAGATTGTGTGCATTTCTGTGTTATAATGCATTAGACTTGGTTTAATTGGTTGTGCATTTACATTTGAGGTTTAATCTGTCAAATTATTCTTTGCTAGTATGGTACTTTTCAAAGTCAGTTATCAATATTCAATTCTAGGTTAGTCTTAAGTTGTTTTAGGTTATGATTTTCTTTGCATAAGCTCATTAAGGTATAAGCTTAATCTGTTTGAGCTGATTTTGATATTTAGACAATATTTGGTAGCTTATTTTTAGGCCTGCTGTGACATCCGGTAATTTTCGAAACTTTAGATAACTATCTTTGACTTTTCGGGTCTGGCTTGACTTACAAAAACAATCATCTAAATCACGTGTTCACGACTCGGACTCTAAAGCAATTTGATGTGAAATGATATTCCAGACAACTTTTTAGTTTTGACCGAGACTCGAAAACAATCGGAAAGTGACTGAAATGCCCTTGCAAGATTTAGAAACGAGAAAATAATTATGTTATATTTAATTATCATTTTTATTAAATAAAAATATTAAATAAATTAGTTATCATTTTATTCGAAAACGTTTGTTGATAACGCGAATATGCGGGTTAGAAATTTGTTTTTATGTTTATTTTCGGACAAGACGTAACCGGTTCACAAAATGAATAACAGATATTTTATTAAATGTTATAAAATATTTATGAGACATTAACAAGTAAATACTCATTTTTATCAGAAAAATGATTTAGAAAACAATGGCGCAAGTTTCGTGTCCTGAATCGACCGTTAAGTCGCTCAAACGAGTCCCGAACCGATAGTTATAAAAACTATATTAAAAAGTTACACTTTTTACCCTGAACTATTTTAACTTGTCACTTCCCAATTATATATATATATATAAGTTATATAATTCATTTCATTTCATTTCTTATATATACACACACATATATTTCACACTCTCTCTTCTCCCTCAATATATCCGGCAGCCCTCCGGCCAGCCGCCGCCGCCGGCAACCACGTCGCCGCCGCCGGAAAACTTTTCCGGCGGAGTTTTCCGGTGAGCTCCAAAAAGCTTCCTCACCTCCCGATCTATTCGATCCACACACCCACTCTCGGTCACGCGCCGTCATCACCACCACTCGACCGCCGCTGCCATGCCACCGCCACCCCACTATCACCATCACGACGACGACAGCCTCACCATCGTCTCCATCCCCACCTCATGCCGCTGCCATTCGTCACAGCACCCGGAGGGTGCGTTCGGTGTGGGTTTTGCACCATACCAGGGGTGCGTTTGGCTGTTGAGAACAGCCATAGGGTGTGTTTGGTGGTGATTGAAAAGCATAAGGGGCGTTTGGATTGGCTGCGAAACAGCCAAGGGGGTGTTTGTTTGTGGGTTTGGCACCGGTTAGGGTGCGTTTGGTTTGTGACAGCCCACAAGGGGCGTTTGGTTGTGGTTTAACAGTCGTATGGACTATTTGGACAGTAAGGGGTGTGTTTTGGTTCTTATAACACCACAAGGGTGGGTTCGGTTAGAGTAACAATCGCACCACAAGGGTGGGTGCGTTTGGGTTGTCTTATAACACCAAGGGGTGTTTGTTTGTTGGTTTGGGTCGGGTTGGCTGCGGGGACAGCCGGGACAGCCGGGGGGGGGGGGGTGTTCGTTTGGTTTGTGGGTTCACAACACCTCGAGGGTGCGTTGGTTTTGTATAGAAACAAGAAAAGGGTGCGTTTGGTTGTAATAAGATAGGTTAGAGTGCGTTTGGTTTTCAGCAGAAAAGGGGTGCTCGTGTTTGTTCTGTGGCAGCCGACACCGAGGGTGTGTTTGGTCCGGGTTGAAGCCACCACGACCCACAAGGGTGCGTGGGGTGTCGGGTCAAACCACCAGCGGGTGCGTTTGTTTGTTGTCACAGATTTGGGTGCATCCGGATTTGTTATAAATAAGCAAAAGGGTGCGTTTGGCAGCAAGAGTCACGCAAGGGTGCGTGTTGGTTCTGTTTTCACCAAAAAGAGTGCGTTTGGAATAGGGTCCGCAGCAAGGGGGCTGCGTTTGGTTTAATTATGGCAGCTAGGCTGCGTTTGGTTGATGTAGAAAGCGATTAGGGGCGTTTGGATATGGATTTATACAAAAGAGGGTGTTTGGTTTGGACAGAAAAGCACCATATGGGTGCGTTTGGTTGGGTAGAATTACATAAGGAGTGCGTTTGGTTTAGGACATATTTAGGTGCGTTTGGCTTAACAGCCACGCACAAGGGTGCGTTTGGCTTAACCGAAACAACTTAAAGGTTTGTTTGGTTTTAAGGATAACAATAGATTAGGGTGCATCTTTGGTTATAATCTACACTGAGGGGTGCCGTTTGGCTGTCCATCAGTCCGGTCGAGTGCTAGTGTTTGGTTGTCAAACAGCCGGACAGCCGGGGATTCGTTTTGGTTTTGATAATCAAGACACAAAAAGGGTCGAGTTTAATTTAAAAGCATCGAATTATTTCGTTTAATTATCGATTAAAATGTATACGTATGAAAATCTAATGAAAACTTGCGACGTCTACAGTAAAATGTGATATTAATATTTAAAACTGGAATTGATAGTAATCTATAAGCATAAGAGAAATAAAAAAAAAAAAAAAAAAAACACATTTTATATAAATAATTTGAGTTAATAAACGGACGTTGGCGCGTTTTTGTAAACGGTACCTTTGTGAGCAGGAAAAATAGGAATATGGGATTCGGTTCGAGATTTTGAAGGTCGGAGTTTGGTTTACTAAAATATACCAAATTATATTTTACGGACCGTTTCGGATAATATAAACGGGACTTTTAACTCCCAATAACGAAGAAACTGGAACGAAATCGAAATATACACTTTAGTAAAAATAGGTTATTTTTAATATATATTAAAAATGGCAGATTTATTAATTAAACGATTTGAGCACTTTCGAGTCCGTTTCAGCCTTCCGGCGAAACACGAAAGTTGTTCGTAATGACATTTTACTTTGGCGCGAGTATTTCGATTAAAAATTTAAGACATAGAGGGTCAAAACTAAAGGTCCGGTTGATCAATTATTTCAATTAATTAATTTAAGATACATGTTCGGACTTAAAAACGAAATGTCTAAAAATTATTAACTTTCGTAAATATTGAGATAAGTAGGATGGACGAAAAAAAGTATTATATACATAATAATATAACTAAGGATTAATGTTTAAAGACGCGCAAGTGAGATTATTCTCATCACATGTATATATGTATGGTAAACATATAAAAAATATGTATGATTTCGTGTAACCGCTGTACGCATGCGTTGATCGTATTTATTACTGTTTATAAGCGAACGACATAATTATAGGTCGTGGTCGAGATCGTTGCAGATTCAGTTGTGATTTAATTGGATTAATTGATCGTGGTCTTTAATCAATGTGAGTTCATAACCTCGCTTTTCAATCTTTTGAATGTTTTATAACCCGCGAGGGGGATACATGCTTGTCTACAAATTCTTATACTTACTCGGTTATCTTATAACAATGTGATTGTTTTAAGGGATTTTTGTGAGTTTATAGCTCCCAGTTTTTAACTCGTTTTACATTATATGGGGGTGAGAACATGCTTGTTTGCAAATGCATTTTCAGGATTGATTACAAATAGGTTTTACAGTCATATTTGCATAGCTCGCTATGGTGAGTACATTATTTGACTTCATTTTTGGTCACAAATACATACTTACGTTGGAAATGATTTCGAATAGCCATGTTGAATTGAACTGATAACAACAAAATTTACTGCCCGGGTGTTCTTGGAGGGACACCGTAACGGAGTACATATTTTTACATTACTGCCCGGGTGGTTCTTTGGAGGGGAACGGTAACGGAGGAATATTTTAAATCACTGCCTGAATTGGGTACAACAATCTACGTCCCAAGCGTTCATGAACTGTAAAATCACTTGGAGGGTGAGCGCAATGTTATGAAATAGATCTATTCGGTGTGGATCCCTGTTCGGTGCTTAAGCAATCCGCCGGTAACGAACATTATACGTTGATGTCCACCGAATGATATAAAATAGATCTATTCGGGATTGACAACCCCCGTTCGAGTGACTAGCTATCACTGGGAACGAACGTTATAACATGTCGGATTACGTTGGGACTATAGGGCCCCCCGAAAAATACATAATTGATACATTTTTGGTGACATTAAATTTGTCATGCATTATTTAATAAATCTTTGGGATAATATTGGTACTTTTGGTGACATAAAATGGGTCGTGCATATTTTATAAACATTTTACATGGTACTGTGATGACACAGTGGATAAATATATTTGTTGAAACTTACATTCATATTTAAACTATCTTATGAATCTCACCAACATAAATGTTTGACACTTTAAGCATGTTTTTCTCAGGTGAATTATATGCTTAGGTCTATTTGATGTGCAAATGGAGTCTTTACATTTAAGTTTTTTTCAGTTGTGAATGCAATTAGTGACAACTAATAATTTTGATATTCAGAAATCAACGAGATTGTTTACAAACGACACATTTAGAGGTCGTTCTCTTGTATCTAGCGCTGTGTATTATGAAGTAGCACCCCATGTGGTATTCCGCTGCGTTGTTGTATTTTTGGGGGTGTTACAATTAATCAATTCTTTCCTCCTTCAAAAACGACGAATCTTCGAAATGAAATCACGAGATTTCAACAAAGATTTGACGAATCGTTTTACGAGGCTTGGGATCGATTTAATGACCTCTCAAGCATGCCACAACACGGAATTTTAGAATAACATCACCTAATACGTTCTATAATGCTTTGAATGCTAATGATCAAGATTCGTTAAATTCTACTTCTGGTGGGGAACTTTTTGGATAAGATGCCTCTTGAATGCTTGAGATTATCGAGAGTAAACCATGGTCGTAATTCACGCAACAGCAGTCGTTGCACAAGTGAATCAGAATTCATCTACCACCGGAATTTCACCAGATGTTTGCTGCTCTTACAACCTGAAGTTTCTGAACTTAAGAATAATGATGTAATGCTTATTGACAAACAGAAAGCCCAAGCTCCCACACCCGTAAAAGCGGTCGAGCATAATTGTGTAACTTGTGGAGGTGCTCATTCTTATAGAAATTGTCCAGCCACCGATGGCAATGTTAATCGAGACAACATTCAAGAGTACGTTTCACAAGCTGCTGCAGCCAATTTCAATCAAGGAAATACCAATCCTAGACCTCCAAACCGAGTTAGTAACCAAATGGCACCACCAGGTTTTGCTCCGGTGCAAAACAATGGTCAAAATAGGTTTAATCAGAATCAAAATCAAGGAAACAGTTTCAATCGGGGAAACAATTTTCATCAAAATCAAGTTAATCATGGCCGTCATTTTCAAAATCAAGAATTTCAAAACCAACCTTTTCAAGCTCATAATAATCAATTTCAACAAGGGATTCCATCCGAAATTACGAGTTATATGAAAGCTAATGAGTCAATTGTGAGAAATATGCAAGGTCAAATCAATGAAATAAGAAGCACGTTAACTAAACAAGAGGAAAATCTTAGGAAAAAATTGAATAATGACATGCGGAGTATTTTAGGAAGATTCTTTCAAAATCAAGCCTCAACTTCGGGTACTCTTCCGAGTAACACAATCCCAAACCTGAAGGGTGAGATGAAAGCGATCACTACTCAAAGTGGTGTTGCTTACAAGGGACCCTCGATTCCTACTAATCCATCTCCTAAAAAGGTAGTGGAACGAGAAACCGAGGAGACAACGGATAAAGAGCAAACAAATTTCCAAGAAAGTACCGCTAAAATCCCACCTCCGGTTATTCCCATTTCTATTCTGGAACCCGATGTTCTGACGACTTTGCCTAAAACCACTCCTATTCTAGAATCCGATATTCCGAAGAGTTTACCTAAGCCAAATATCCCATATCCTTCATGACGTGATAATCAAAAGTCCCGTAACAAAGCTTCGAATCAAATGGAGAAGATCTTCCAAACCTTTTAAGATTTGCGCTTCGACATTAGTTTCGTGGATGCTTTACTTTTGATGCCAAGATTTGCTCCTACGATTAAGAGTTTGCTCATGAATAAGGAAAAGTCGCTTGAGTTAGCTAAGATACCGTTGAACGAGAATTGCTCGACGATGCTTCTCAAAAAGCTTCTCGAAAAGCTTGGAGATCCTGGCAAGTTTCTTATTCCATGCAATTTCCCAAGAATGGATGTATGCCACGCCTTCGCCGATCTTGGTGCGAGCATAAATTTTATGCCTCTTTCTATTTGGAAAAAGCTTTCTCTGCTGGAACTTACACCAACTCGGATGACCTTAGAGTTAGCGGACCGATCAATTACTCATCCTTAAGGACTCGCTAAAGATATTTTGTCAAAGTTAGGAATTTTCATTTTCCTACCGACTTTGTTGTTGTTGATTTTAAAGCCGATCCTCGAGTTCCTCTCATACTTGGGAGATCCTTTTTAAGAACTAGCCGTGCTTTAATTGTGTATACGAAGGAGAGCTTGTTTTAAGGGACAGAAATGAACAAATAACTTTTCATGTCAATGGCACGTCAAAACATCCTCAAAAGCATAAAAACGAGTCAATTAAAATAGTTAATGACGCATGCAAGGATAGTTTCAAAAAGTTTACCGGCGAACCCGCTCTAGTTTGCTTGCCTCCATCGGAAGATGTCAACAATGAAAAAGAAAAGCAGGAAGTGAAGAATCTCGCAGAGCCGATAGTTAAACGCCAAACTCGTATCACGCCTTGTTTGAAGAATTTTAAAGTTATTTGCAAGGAGAGCATGTTTCATTCAAACAAACCACCTCAAGTTTCTTCAGTTTTTGCAATCACATCCACCTTACCGTCAATTGAACCCAAGGATTCTCTCATAATGGGGGACAACCACCTTAGTATTTTTAGTACTGAGAAAATTGTCCCAATCCCAAGAGAATCTAAGGAAACGTCCAGGAGTGATAGTAAGAATGATTTACCTTCGTGTGATGATTTCTCTTCCATCAACGTTCCACGTGATAATTCTGTGACTTTCTCTAACCCTCTTTTCAAATTTGATGTCAATTTTAAAAACCCTCTTTTTCATGAAGAATTAGAGGATATCGAGTGCAAGGATTCTTATGATTCCAACCTTGATGAGTCAACTTTCCTAGTCACACCTCTTTCTGATTCTAACAAAGATGAGTGTTTTACTCTAGGAGACGACATTGAGTTTCTACTCCACGATGATCCGTCTACTCCTTTGAAAAGCGTTGTTTCCATTCTCGAAGGATTTATCAATTATCCACCTTGCGAAGAGAATGATGATTTATTTGATTTGGAATGTAAAACGAATGATGAGGAGATTGATGCTTTTCTAGCTATCGAAGTTCCTACGTATATTGAAGGTTATTATGACTCAGAAGGAGACGTATTATATCTTGAGAGTTTGCTTAGTGAGGATACTACCCATAATCTTTCTCCCAAAGTGTTTTTCGATCATGAACCACAACAACTTAGGAATGAACCAGAGAATGAACCTTTGATAACTTTTTCTCCCAAGAGTGATCCTCTTCACCATGAGTTCACCGGTGAACTTATCACGATTCCTCCAGGAATTGTTAGAGAGCACGAGGATTACATCAATCGAATGTCGTTGCTATGCAGTAATTCATCTTCCCAGTCACCGAAAAATTTTCATACAATCATCGAGTCTCTTCCCATATCTACTACTCTCATTGAGGATAGTGACCCCAATAGGGAAGAGATCGATATATTTTCCGGACCAGATGATTCGATACCACCAGGTATTGAAAGTGATTTTGACTCGGAAGAGGACATTATTGACAACTTGCTTAACAATGATTCCACTCATGAACGTTTAACCTTCAATATTAAGCCCGATGCACCAGTGATAAACAATGTTGATGAGCTTAATGAAGATGAATGTTTTGACCCAGGGGGAGGTGAGATTAATGTTGAAGTTGACAATTCCTTCACATTTGTCACTTGGATTTTCCTTCCATATCTCACTTACCCCGAGGTTTCTCCCTTACTTTCCTCCACCAAAAATGAGGATACCATTTTTGACCCCGACATCTCCACTTAGAGCCGGTGGCATCTCATCGGGACGGAACTTTCATGTGCTTTAATGTTTGTTCAAACATTAATGAAAGCCCGATTGAGATTTTCTCTTCCATTTACTCTCCCTAAGGACAAATGAATTCAGGGATCGAGTCAAGCTATGTGACTCGGTGACCAAAAACAAAGCGCTTCGTGGGAGGCACCCCATGCTTATCCATTTTCTATTTTCTTTCTAGCTTCTAATGTGTTGTGAGGAGGCTTGTACTCTTCCGATCTTTGTGTTTGTTGTTTGTACTTGTGATTGTTTGCAGGATTAACCCAAATTTTCTGAAGACTCTCGTGTTCGGTGTTTTGTCCCGGTCCACTCGAGCTTCACTTTTCTGAAGACTCTCGTGTTCGGTGTTTTGTCCTGGTCCACTCGAGCTTCCTAGCCTTTGCTTGCCATTAGTTGGGAAAATCCGTATATCTAAAGATTTTTATTGACTAACATTTTTTATTTTAGCCCACACTTTATAAAATGGCTAAAGATTTTTGTGATACTTTCTTCAGGCTCTGAGTTTATGTCATTAGACCTTTTTGAGTTCATAGAATGGGGTTTTTAAGTTTTAGGCTAGGAAACATTAAGGACAATGTTTGATTTTAGTATGGGGTAGTATATCTTCGATATGATCTTACCTACTTTTACCCGTTGTTCTCACGTACCCCGTTTTCCCACAAAATCTTCAAAAATATGAAAAAAAATCAAAATTTTCAAAAATAAAATAAGTGTTTTTTTATAACATTTTGAATTTTTTGTGGGCATAAGCATTGAGAGAGTAAATTTTGGAATCGATCGTGCGTGTTGGAGCTTAGCTTGTTCCTTTACTTTAGGCTAAGCGTTCTGCCGAAAAATTCTACGAAGAACGAAAAATGATAGAGTTAAGTATGAGTAGGATGCTAAACAAGGATTAGTTGGAAATCTTAAGAGCTCATGTATGTAACTTGTTGCTTTTTCTCCCATAAGCTCTTAACCGGATTAATATACGTGCTGTTTTGGAGATTAAACCTAAATCAACAATTTTTTATGTAATATATAGTAAAAATTTTAGTCTTAGTTCAAATTTATACTTGAATTTTTCAAAAAGAAGTCTTCCTATATAAACAAAAAAAATAAAATAATAAAAAAATAAAAAAATAAAAAAATGATAAAATGATAAAAAAAAAAATAATAATAAAAGCTGTGGGCTGATAAAAGTTTACTACCTCTTGCCGGCTCACAACCGATGTGGTAGTCTTCTAAAGAAAGCCCATAGTAAGAATAAAAATCCGAGACTGATAAAAGTTTGTTGCATCTTGCCGGCTCACAACCGATGTTGCAGCCTTCTAAAAGGTCGAGGGTTACAATTGCATAAATGTTTAATATTAAGTTTGAATTAATAAATAGATTTCTTTTTGTTAAATTCAAATATGCTTTTGAACTTTGACTATTCTATTTTATAAGCTATGTATATTCGGGAAACCTGAGAGTTTTTAAAACCTAAGGTCCGTGAGTCCCGATACTAGTCTCTGTGGGGTGTCAAAAGCCTGGTCACTTAGCCGCAAGGTTGGGATGTGCCGAGACGAAAGTCGCTACATGGGATGATCTCGCCTTCAAATTCATTATTCTTAGGTGGAACGTGAAGCATAGTATGTTGCAAAACGTTGATCCATGGTTGAAATTCATAATAGCACACTCACTTAAGATATAATAAATGTCGGGAGTGAAAAGTTCACAAGTTGCAAATATGAGTAGTGTTAGCATCTTAACTGATATTTAGCTGTGATTTCGTTTTAAGCTTGGTTTGGAGTAAGTGAAAAGTCGGGGACGATGAATTTATCCTTTTTGGGGCATTCTCGGATCGAAATGCATCTTGTTCTATGATCCCTAACAATTATGGAAATAATGAAAGTCAAAATATTATTAGTTTATATATATAAAAAAAGAGAAGTTTTATAAAAATGGGAAAGTGGGGTGTTTTATAACTTGTGATTTCTTAACTCTCTCCACAAAAATCTTTGCTACTTTTCAAAGATTTAGTTTGGGGAAGTTTTGAGGTATTTGGTTATAGTAGAATAAATCTTTGCGTGAGGAACAAGCAAATCGTTAGTTTTGGGGAATTTTGATATGTGTGAAAACACATATCCGTTTTATATCAAAATTGGCCCTAAAAAGACAAAATTGTGCTTTAAATGCTTGAATATTGCTTGTTTTGTCTTTGTGATTGTGTAGGAACGGATATTGCAAGAATCTCAAGAAAACGGTCAAAACCGGACAATCACGGACACGAGAACGGAATTGAGTATACAAGAGCCGGGAGAATGCTATCAAAGGTCAACAAAAGTCAAACCTTGGTCAACCAAAGTCAACCACTAAATGACAAAACTCCCAAAAATACCAAATCAGTCCCTCATTGTTAAACACATTTCACAAATAACCCTTAAAGCCCTAACGGTGTTAACTTTCTATTAATAAAAGTTAACACTCGTTAACTTCTTTATAAAACTCAAAGCCCGAAACAAACAATACCCATGGCCCATTTTTCTTTAAATAAGCCCAAAGTCAAACTAGTCTTTAACCCGGGTCAAAGAAATCAAACGCACCCCTTATACAAGTTTCTACGCGGGAAATTTAGTTACTACTATTCACTGTCTTCTTCAATTTACCCCAAGTCAAATCAAAGGGCAAATCAAAATTGGCTACGTAGAGAGACAATTCAAGTAACAAGGACTGACATGGCAGAGTATTACATCACTAAACGCTCTTATTGGGCAATCCCCAAAAGGGAATGACACGCGGGCAAAGGAGAAAACACACCTATCAAGTGGGATTTGCACTAAAATGTGTGTAGAAGAAGCACAAGTACCCTGACACACGGATTGCCACGCTGGCGATCCGTGTGCTCACTTAATGATCCAAGGGCCAAGATTAGAGAGCCAGTGATTGAAAGGAATGTATGGACGAGATTAAGAGGAGGATATAACTGAATCAGGACCTAGAAGCTTCTCCCAGGCAGTATAAATACAAGCAAGGACTCATTCACACGGGATCATCTAGGAGTAGCTTATAAATTAGCTTATTAAAATTAGCTTTTGTAATTTTCAGTTAAAATGTTTTAGATTAATGTTTGTTTGATGTAATTTCCTTTTTCAATATTGTAAGCAGTTTTCATTAATAGAATTCGAATTTTATCTTACTTTTCTAAAGCTCACTTTTACTCAAACTGTGTCTAATAAGCTAGTAATGTTACATAAGCTTCTCATAAGCTCATACAAGCTCTTTGAGTCTCTAAGCTCAAATTGAGCTATTAATAAGCTCTTAATATACTTAAATCTAAAAATCAGTCTTAATACCTTTGCTTATTATGGATTTGAGCTACTTGGATGATAAGCTTAACTTGGAAGAGCTTATGGGACCCTACCAGCTTATCCTTGGATAAGCTGGAGCTTGTAGACAGCTCAATTGAGCCTTTATTGCCTTTGTTTAGCTAAGGCCTTTGTAAGTTTTCTTTATCCTTTCTATCTTTAAATTCCTAGTCTATTTTGCTTATTCTGCTTACCTGCTAGCTTATTTGTGCTTAATCTTGTCTCATTGTGCTTACTAATCATGTTTGATCATCTGTTTTCAGCATTTGTAGTGTAGATCTTAGGTTTTCATATTTTGTCTTATAAATCATTAAAAATCCAAAAATATTTAGCATAATGAGTAGTTATTAGATTCTAGCTTATTTGATTGTTAGTATAAGCTCATAAGATCTGTTTTTGGCTATTTGTTATCTGGTATTGAACTTTTGTTCACTAAATCTCTAATTCATAAGCTTAAATGGGTTTCAATGATTTTAAAGGAGTGTTTGGCACAACAGTATTAACCACAAGTTAATACTGTTGTTGGCCATTTGGTCTTTTGTGTTTGCTTTAAAACTCTCATTTAGGTTTGTTTAAACCAGTATCATAAGTCAGAATAGGGTTAATTCAGTTTTCATGAGTTAAGTATTCATAGGGTCATAATCTGTCAAGTATCACTTTGCATTATTAGCTTAATTCATGTCTAGCTTCTGTCATCACTTTATTTGCATTTAGTTTAGTGTTAAATTAGTATAGAGTTAGTCCTTATAGTCTGCATAATAGGAATTAAGTTTTGTGTCCTGGTAAGTGCAGATTGCATCAGATACTATCAAAAGGGAAATGGCTTTTTCATGTTCAAAAATTAGATGGTAAATCTTGTTGTTAGAATTGGATTTTGAGTTTACAGATAGGTCTAGGGTAATAGTTAATAAGTTTGAATTTTCTTTTTGAAGTTAAGATCATTTAATTATCTGTTTTTAGCTTTTAAAATAGCTTTTTGTCTTTTCAATTTCAAAACCAACAGTACTAAGTATTCTTAGTATAAGTTGTTTTCAACAAACCTTTTCAATAAGCTCTAGTTTTCAAAAATAGTTTTAAAAAGATTTTTCAAGTAGTCTTTAAGCTAGTTTTTTAGAAAAACCAAGTTTCATTTCATGAAAAGCTCGTTTAGTTGCTTAATATTAAGCTCAAAGTCTGTCTAAGGGACTGTTTGGTTTTCAGTTTTCTATAAATGCTTATTTGTGAATTTCAGCTTATGGATTGTTACTTTGTGCTTATTTTTGTGCATTTTAGCTTATTAGGTTAAGAAGGGTAGATAAGCTCAGTTAAAGCTTTTCCTAAAAGCTTATCTAGCTTTTAGTAGTTTAGCTAAGCTTTAAGTAAAAAACTTAACAGTACTAATACTAAGTTAGAACTGTTTGAGCTTATTTGGAGATTTCAGGCTTATTAGTTATTCTCTAGTAGCTTATTAGGTTAACTTTAGTCTTAGAAGTGCTTTTTGTTCTTAGGTTTCAGCTTATTTCAGCTTGTGAAGTTCTAAAATTCTTTAAAAATTAGTTAAGTGGTTTATGTCATTTCTTTAAGCAATTTACAGCTTATTTAGTATTTTTCATAAAAAGTTTCTTTTATTAAAAATGCTTATTTTTAGCTTATTTACAATGTACATCTTTAGATAAAGGAGCTAAAATTTAGCCTCCTTGTCTCCCTTTCTAACCATAACCGGCCATGGGATCCAAGGGAGTCCCGGGCCTTTCTTCTTGTGTGTCAAACAATATCCTCGTAAAACTGCAGAGCTCTTCACGACTCTCTCGTCGCTCAGTATTTTAACCCCAAAGTTAAAAGCATTTTTTATTACTTAAAATACTTTTCATTTATCTCGCACCGCATCGAGCGTGCGCACCTTGCATCCCTCGCGCGCTCATGATCTCTTCTCTGCAAACTTTAATTAGACTTTAACGGACGTGTCAGATCGTTTTTTCGGCATTTCTCAAATTACGTGTCAAAACCACTGAAATACACATAACAACAATACCTTTCAAAAGGCTTATTAATCACAAACAACCTCAATTATATATCTCATAAAATACCCCACGTCAACCCGGTATAAAATCTGAATCAACTGACCAAGACTAAATAGTCACAGACTATACCCGAAATATTCAAAAACCAAATGTCCAAAATGTTAAACGTACACCCTCAATGTGTATATGTGATGACAGATCATCAGTGGGGGGATTAATATACAATCAGGCATACCCTAGGTGTAATGGACTCACAAACAGATCCTTACAAGGTGTATTGGAAAAAAAAAACAAAAAAATTCAATTTTGGGGGGGGGTTTGTAGGCCAAGCGTAGTGTGACAGACTCAAGTGTGTTTACCCACCTCCCCCTAGCTTGCTCTTCCACTTCTCTCTCCTCATGAGTTACCAACAACATTTTTTTATTTCAGTTTGCTGCTTACCGGCCGCATATCACTCTCTCATACCAATGTCGCCCTAACTGTGGTGCCCTTAGCGTAAGAGTCTAAAGCACTGTGTAAGCACCAAGCTCCTCCCCCTATCTCGCTCGCGCTATCTCCCTCCACCCTCCCTAAAGTTAAACCCAGGGTACCATGGCAACCGCTCTCTCGCTCTCCTCGCCAAGAAGCATTACTAACCGCGCTCTGTGTGTGTGTGTGTGTGAGTGGTTTAAGTAATTATAACAACATAGGCTTCCAGATTGCTCCAGTTGTACCTCGCAACTTTAAGAATATCATGTGCGCTCGCACGCTCTCTCTCGTGTAGAGATGAGAGGTATCTCTCTTCTTCGCGCACACACGCGCACTCCGTTTATAAGGTTTTTGTTTGTTTTTATTGGACGAGAGATACCTCTCATCTCTATCGTAGCGCTAAGCTTGATGATTTTTAAATTAGGTTACACTGTTGGTAAATCTGGCTATGTTTATAATTATCTTAAACCACTACCAGTTCTAGATGAGATTTGTATGCTTTGGCTTGCGTAGGAGGATGTTTCGTTGCATGTTACCTTGTTTAGTAGCTTTAAGTTGATTGAGGTCTATATAGAACATGGTGTTACCGCTTTAGACTCTTACCTTAGGGCACCACAGTTTAGGGCGACATTGTAAGAGATTAGTGATGAGGCTGGTAGTATTGCAGCAAACAGAAATAAAAAAATGTTGTTGTTGACCTGGCATGAGTTTAGTGAAACAACTAAGAAACCTGTTTGTGAGTCTGTCACACCTAGCTCTTTGCCACAACATGATTCAAGTACCCCTTGTAAGGATTCTGTTTGTGAGTCCATTACACCTAGGTGTATGCCTGATTGTATTTTAATCCCTCCCACTGATGAGTCTGTCATCACATATACACAGTTGAGTGGTGTACAGTGTAACTTTTGCCCTTTTTGTGTTTTGAATATTTCGTTAATAGTCCTTTGACTATTTGACTTTTGTCAGTTTATTCAGATTTTATACCGTGTTGACGGTGGTGATTTTATGAGATATGTGATGAATTGAGGTTTATTGTGATTAATAATCCTTTTTGAAAGGTATTGTTGTGTTATGTGTATTTCAGGTGGTTTGACCCGTGAATTTTGAGAAATGCCGAAAAACGAGTCTGACACGTCCGTTAATGTGCAAATTAAATTTTGAAGGGTTTAAGTGTAAATATGGCAAGTGAAAACTCTAGTTAATGGAAAAGTATTTTTAGGTGAAGTAAAAATGCTTTTTAATGCTTTGGGTAATATTTTACGGTTGAGTTTTACGAGCTTTTAGTGATTTTTGACACAGAGGAAGAAAGGGCCTGGGACTCCCTTGGATCCAATGGCCGTTATGGTTAGAAAGGGAGACAAGGAGGCTAAATTTTAGCTCCTTTATCTAAGAGTTGTACACATATATGCTTTCTACTAGAATTATTTTCATCATAATTCATTCTATTTACAAAAAATAAAAACACACACTTCTCTTGTGTGTGTATAGTTCGTCCGCCACCTACAACACACACACACACTCATAATTTTTGAATTTTGATCAAGAAAACATGAAGACATAAATATTTGGGGTTGATTGTAGTGGGTGCATTACATTTTGGGAATATCTGTTATGTCTTAAAATCTTTACTTTTCATGGATGAACAATTTAAGCTTCAGGCTATTGTAACAAGCAGGTTTATTTAATCCAATGTATCAATTTTAAATGACTCATATAGAGGTCGTTCTTATATCTTGTGCTATTGATCTATGAAGTAACACTCTCTGACCCTTATTCCGCTGCGACCCATTTTGGGGGTGTTACAATTTTGATGTTATGGTCGTGATGGTTGAATAATATATGTTGCTAGAATGCTTATTTTTATAAGTTGCTTGGATAGCTTATTCAGGCTTATTTTTAAGCTATTTCTTGGCTTATTTGGGTTAAAGGCCACGTGTAAATTCCCAAAGTCACTAGGAAAGTGATTTTGATTATTTGTGTGTTATGGTATATGTTGTGGACTATTTTTGAGGCTTATGGTAGTAACCAAAAGCGATACGTAGCTTATTAGCTTATTTTAAAGCTTAATATACGTATTTTGGAGTTTATGGACTCACGACCCAATAAGTCTATTTGAGCCGCGGCTTAACGGGGGGGCTTATTGTGGTCCAGATTATTTCTATATATAAGTATATACTTATATATGTAAATGGACCTTGGTTTTGGACTTAAATGGTATTTTGGACTTATAAATGTCCTAATGAACCCTTGTTGGGCCTTGAGGCCCAATAAGCGATATTTGGTAATTTTGAGAGTTTTGGTGGACTTTTTGTAAGCGAAATGTATTTACGAAGTGATATTGATCGTTATTTTGGGGAAAACGTTTTGGTGAACGTTAAAGTTTGAGATTTTGGAATTTTGTCGAAAAGTGTCGAATTATGAAAAGTGTCTGTAAATTAAGGTTTGAAACCTTGGAAAACGTTTTCAATCAAGGAATGATTATTTTGAAGTGATTAAGGTGTACCGAATGGACTTGTCGAGATATATTTATAATTAATAATTATAAATATTTATTATATTACTTATCTATTTACGCTAAATAGTATAAGTATGTATTATCGGAGAATGAGATTGATATGATTGTGGAGATAATTCGTCAACCATCACACCACTAAAAACTATTTTGAGTACTTGTACAACGCGTCTGAACTCTATACATCAAACGTGAAGATTGTTTTGGAAGTGATTTATTAAAATGAGACATTAACTAGACTATGTCGTGTGCGGGCGTCGTTGTATTTGCTTGTGTAGTAGAAGTTGGTTGCTAAAGGCTTGCTTAAGGTGACTTCTCGTAGCCTCACTTTTTAAGGGTTTTTCCGTTCGGGGAAAATGATACTCAAATGTGTTTTGATATTATTTGAA
>BQNB010131471.1:0-18776 GCA_026074375.1 Tanacetum coccineum
AGTTTAGGCCATTAGAGCAGGCCAAAATCAGCCAAAAAAAAAGCTGGAGCCCAGCGACACAAAACGACTGCGTTTTTGTCAACTAATAGGATATATAGTAATGTGGCGTAGGAAGTTTCATTGTTTATTAAATCATTACTACATATAGAATTGCATTGGCATTCCATATACGATTCGTACATTAATTACAATTTGTATATTAATTCAACTTTACTACTACATTATTGTAAGGATTATGTGAATACTTTTACTTGGCCAATGCAAATGTATGTGAATACTTTTACTCGACACGTTAAGTTACTAAATAAACAACATAAACAAATCAATTATCAAATACATATAAAAAGGAAAAAAAAAGAAAACGGCCCAAAAATATGAACAAAACCCTACATTGAATAACAAACTGTGGATCTAGAAAAATTATAAACAAAGAGAACATAATTCCAGAAAAAATAAATAAAAAGACCAGATGAAACCAATGGTGTAGTGAAGGCGACGAGGGCGGTGACAATAGCAATTACAGGTGGTGGCTAGAAATGAAGGATTGGCGATCCTTGATGATAGATAGTAGGAAAGGATGGATGGCTTAAATTTCTTAACCACCTCCTCACAATTTTACCTGAGTCTCACATCAAATTAGTGGTTGCTATAAGATAGAGCAGCCTGTAAACAAAAAAAAAAAAATTAGATCTAGCCACAACATATGATACAATAGATCCGATCTCAAAAAACCTTGCAAACGCAAAACAAATGTCGAAAGATCGAGACAACAACACCACAAAAAAGCTACACAAAACAACACATGAACACAGTTGTCAAAACAAAGGTCCTTGGATCTGACCACCAAACACACAACCGAAAACAATAAAGACAATAATACATGTTGTTGCAATGGATTCTATAAGGTTGACGAAGACGGATCCAGTTGCGTGTTTATGCAACGGAGATGGTGGAGGCAGCAGTTAAGGATTGTCTGATCTTCATTTTCATTTCTTTCTATTCCACTTGTGGTTGTTTATATAGACAACTCTTCAAATCATTTCTTTATTTAGGTTTATTAGTTTCAACTCATTTAATCATTTTTTTTCAAGAGTTACGAGCCATGAAATCAAAAGCATTGAATTTGACAGCCAATTTACAGCCAATGCACTTAAGTTGTCAACGTTTCCTAATTCAAGATGACAACCAATACAAATGTTACGGGATATTCAAGATTCAGTGAATTAAATTTTCAACATTTCCAAAATTAATGAGTTTTCAACTTTTCAAGAATTTTTCAAATTCTCTTTATAGAGTAGTATAGATTAATTAGTAGGTTATACTCCCTCCGTCCCATTTTTATTGTCCACGTTTTCTTTTTGGGACGTCCCAATTTAATTGTCCACTACTAAAAATAGATAGGGAAGTTTGATTAAGTTTACTATATTACGCTTCTTTGAAATTATTATTACAAACTTTAAAGAAAACTTAATTAATTAGCTAAGGGTAAAACTGTCATTCTGTCAAAAAATAAGAAAGAGAAAGCAGTAATAAATGCACTTTTCTTAAACTGTGTGTTTTTTGTCGGGGGACAATAATTTTGGGACGGAGGGAGTAATGATTTTAATTTTTTCAATGTTTCTTAAAATAAGGATTTTCAACTTTTCTAGATTTCAACTTTTTTAGATTTCTAGTTTCAACATTTGGGTAAATCTCCTTTATAAGGAGTATAGATGAAACTAGGTATGATGACGGTTTGTGAGCGAATCAACCTTATATCGTGATAATGTTTATGACACTTTGGATTATTGGTTAAATGAAATTGAAGTCAACGTGTTAATAAAACCTGAATTAGATTTTGGAAGAAGTAGACGGGTTCACGCATGCTAGTAGGCTAATAGCAGTTGTATTCTCTATGTCTCATAATTATTGTTCAATGTTAATTTTTAAAGTTTTTATTTTGCAACTTTAACTTTAAATATTATTTTTTGTGTTATATAAAATTTGATGCAATATATATTAATGGATTTTGTTTTAAATGTAATTTCATTCGTATAATTTTTATCAATTATTATATAATACAAATAAAAATATTTAAGATCAAAGTTAAAAAATTAAAACTTTAAAAATCAACAGTAAACAATAACTATGAGACGCAGAGAGTGAGTGTCTAACATAATTTTATTAAAATATTCTATAAGTGGTTTTATATTATCGACTTTGTTTTCAAAAAAACACATGTGCAAATTACTCTTTTGTTTTGGCTTCAACAAGGGATAATGTTAAAAGTTTTTTGTTGGAAGAATTTCATATATCACCTAAAATATTTTCAAATTTCATATATACCCAAGCCAACTCTAAAATTTCACATATACTCATTTGACAGAAATACCCTTTGTTAATCAAGCCTTTTATCCCAAGGTACACTGATCGTGAATTAGATGTTAGTGTGAATTGCTTTCCATCATGATAACAGAATTTTTCTTTGATTAAATACTTTTTTATTTTAGTCATTTTACCATATATGATCTATTAATTAGTGAGTTCTTATATGATGTCATTTAAGTAAAAAACAACACTACATCTCAAACAAAACTGACAATTATTAGATAATTAATGTTCAAATGAAAATGACGATTGAAAATTAATGTATGGGCAAATCGCATAAAAACTGAAATGCCATTATTAAGGTTCGGATGCCAATTAAAGTACTTCTTTTTTTCCCTCAAATTAAAGGTATACAGATCTTTTTTTTTGTTCAAAGTTAGTATATTTGACAGGTTTTCTTAACATATTTAACATCGTTATTTATATTGTCATTACGTTAGTCATTTAATAATATTTTTTAAAAAAGTATTCCTACTTAATTATTAATTATACACGTTTTATACACACATTTTTTACACGTTTTTATACACACATTTTTTACACGTTTTTATACACATATTTTTATACACACATTTGTATACACATATTTTTATACACATATTTTTATACAAAAACAGTTTTTCTACATGATTTTTATCCCCACGGTTAGATATACACAAAACATTTTATACACTTTTTTATAGACACTTTTATACACAAATTTTTATACACATATTTTTAATACACTTTATTACACACAATTTAATCCACTTTTTTATAAAAAAAATGCATAAAAAAAAAAAAATGCATAAAAATGTCGGTGTAAAAGGTATAAGAAAAAATGCATGTAATAAAATCGTAGATAAAAGCATGTAAAAATGTGTATAGAAATGTGAGTGCCTTAAAACGTATATAAAAATATGGTGTGAAACAAAAACGTGCATAAAATGTGGTGTAATAAATAATATTATTACACTATATATAAGAACGTGTAAAAAATGTGTGTATAAAAAGTGTAAAAAAAAAGTTGTGTATAAAACGAGTATAATTTTTAAAAATAAGTAAAAATATTTTTTTTTTAACAAAATCATATAAATGGACTAACGATCAAATATAAAATACGATCGAGTATGTAAAAAAATGTGTGTATAAAACGTGTATAATTTTTAAAAATAAGTAGAAAATATTTTTTTTAACAAAATCATATAAAGGACTAACGATGCAATAATAAAATAACGATCGTTAGAAATGTAACCGAAAAACCTGTTAATTGTCTAACGTTGCAAAAAAAAATTGATACCTTAAATTGAGAAAAAAAAATGAATACCTTTAATTAACATTGAACCTAAGATGTGTACCTTTTTATGCGATTTACCCTTAATGTATCAGAGGACTTCTAGATTTTTTATGAATTGATGATGTCTCTAAATTTATTGTAGAACCAACTGATGATCATTTGGTTCATTAAACACTTGTTATTTAACAAAAAATTAAACAATGTTATAAATATTCTATTTATTACGTGGCTATCCATTCTGTAACATTTTACATTATGACTCAATAATGTTTGTACTTAATACTCATGATTAGAGGCTTATAAATACCATTGGTATGTACTTGTAATACATCAATTGGAATGAAATACATATGTCTCGATTCTCTCAACTTTCTTTTTTCATATATCGGTTATATGTGTTAGTATTGGTAGTTATTAGGCTGTTGTTTTACAACACGTTATCAGCACGAGACTTTATTTTTTTTTAAACGAGGCATGCAGACCCGTGCGATGCACACGAGCTGTGTCAAGTTGTTTTTCGCACGGGGTGCGTATAATGGTCGCTTGCATAATGATTCTGTAAAGTGTTGATGCCTTTGATTGATGGGTTATCAGCCAACTGATGTATTAAGATACTGCAGTTCAATATTGATTAAATATTGTAGAGGCGGTTCTATTGTAACATGTATGTCATAGTCTTTCCATATCCACATAATGTCATGGAGAAAACCTTTGTGATTAACACAGTTAATTTGAAGGAGTAAATGAGCTGGGCTTAAGAAATTATCAATCATAACACTGGCCCGCATCAACTTCTTCACATCAGGACTAAGAGCATGTGATCGCTCTTCTTTTTCTGATAACTCTGTTCCAAATAATTCTGCAGCAGTAGGCTGAGAAAGAGAAGAGATAGGTGGGACACTATCGTTCTTGTAAGGTGCTTCCCGGTTATCTACACTTGTACATGATTCGCCTAACACTGCACTTAATTTTTCACATGCGTCGTCTCTCCTCTTTTTGTATGGAATAACTCCCTGAAATAAGGTTGAAGTAAATTAGACATATAAGGTTGAAGTGAATTAGACATATAGGTCTGAGATCCTAAGAAATAAAAGAAGGCATCAGCAGCCCATTTGAAAATCAAAGTATGTTTAGTCGTCAAAGGTACAATGCCAGTGCATACCTCCCATGAAAATTCAGGAAAATGTGATCATACCCCGAGGGTGAATCTGCACAATCAATCAAAAATTAGCAAGCCCGAGAAAAAAATTAGGGGTTTTAATATGCTTTGCTTACACGCCTTGACATCATTTGAGGCCATTCAAGGTTTTCTTTGGTTGCATCTACTTTTGTACCCAAAGCTCCGTGGACACTGTATGTGTTGGCCTTGTTTGGGGATCCAAAACCAATTGTTGTTGTCACCTGCAATTCAACTGGATATCTCAATAATCTCAAAAAAAAATTCACTCACGCTTTGCACAATTATATAAACATTAACCTTGATCAAAGTGTGTCAGTCAGTCACAACCTTAAATACAACAAATTTTTTTCATTGAAAGTAATAGCTTTGACCCGTTAATAAGATACCGGGTCAAAATTGCTATCTCTAACTCACATGAAAACCAAAACTTAACTATGAAACATTGTTTAAGGTAAATGAAACTTACATCGAGTAGTTCGATGTCCAAAAATTCTTCATCAGTGGTGGCTGCTCACAACGAACACCATTTGAAACATTGTGAGAATAATAATCACATGTAAATTCTAAACGAATGAAGAAAAATTAACACCTGCTCAGTCGTAAACCTGTTAATTCTATCAATGCGCTTGATTTAATTCAAATGTTTCAGCCGCCACACAGTCCATGCTGTCACAATCTCGTCACCACCAACACAATCATTTGACACCCAACATAAAAGGTTGTTGATCCCATAGAAATCGACCTTAAACACCTTTCCTTTTAGAAGAATGTTGAAGCATCTGTAGCCAAACACCCCTTAAATATATACATTTGCAGAAAAAAAAGGATGAACTCAACAAATAGGAAACGAAGAAAAACTTAAACTACATATACAAACTAATTTTGGGTCAAAAATCGGTTGAACCGCAAATAGGAGTTTGCCCAATTGATAAGAGTGTTACCTAAGGCTGTAAGAATCAACACCTTAATTGGAGTATTCTATAAAAAACTATGTGAAGTATACATCAGATTCTTAAAAACTATGGATCAAGATTTCAATTTTGTGTACTTTCACAGTGTAAAGGATTGCATATTCTCCATCTATAAGATCAGACTTCCTATCAATACTTAGAAAGTTATGTGGTTGTGTATAAGGTGGAGCGGGTTAGGATGAGAAAGGTGGATCGGGTTGTTCTTCTGTACCATGTTGATGTTATCGCCCTGTATTTAAACTTGCCTCACACTTGTGGTTTAGCTTCTTCTTACAGTATTCACTCGATTCATACACCTGCAAGTAAAAGCAAACCACTCTTTCTTCCTAAATCTACTTAATATACTCGGTTCCTAATTACACATTATAGTCATGACTTGAAGCTATTTTCCATTCTAACAGTTTATGGAGCTACAATCAGAAAATCAACACAATAAAGCTACATTACATAAGTAACTAACATCACAAATCGAGATGCATGATAATAAGTAACTAACATCAATTCTCGCTATTTGTTACCAACTGAAACGCTTATCAACATGTTGTTGCCAATGTCCTATATGCTATAAATTTTAGTACCTTGGTAGCTAACGTCACTTATCAGCCTAGTATGATTTAAATTACCATCTCTATAGAGCATCCTGCATCGTCGGTAACATATTTATAAAGCAAGTATCCATATACATTTTAGGAATGGGTCGCTTCGGGTTATGTTAAGAATACCATAAAATAAGGATCAGACTGAGCATATATATGAAAAAGTATAGTGAATCGAGTAGGACAATTGAAAAGGTACGTTTCTACTTCATGCAAATAACCCTTTAACTAACTATGTGATGTACGTTGTTCACTCGTTCCACAATTTTTTTGCTAGTCATTTTCCTCAATTCCTTTCTATCATTCTTGCATAAGTGATTTGTGGTATCATAATAAGGGAAATAAAATTCAGGAGAAATGTTTCTAAAATATGTTTTCAAAGCACATAATTACCTTCGCAATTCCATAACCTTCATTTTCAGCAAGGGCTTTATTCTTAGTGTTGAAGCTGGTCTTAGAAACACTAGTTTGTTTTGTTCACCACAAATTCCGGCAGAATTTAAATAGGCATACTGGAATATTGAAAAATGCAGTACATAAAAGCTTTATATTGTCAAGGAAATCAGCATCAAAGTTCAAATTCCTGTTTAAAATCATGACATACAGTTGTAATAACAAAGGGATGGCATCATGATACACGTTCAGTGAGCAAGCAACGCAACATTATGTCTAAACAATAATGAACTTCATAATTAGGTAGGCTATATAGTGTACATTTAGATTACAGAAATTTTATATACTGATTAATCCAAATACTTAAACTAATTGGGCTAAAATCAAGACCTTACCTTTACATGGAGTTCCTTCACTGGACGGGGAGTCAACAATGACCGAATTCTTCCATCAAGCTCTTTCTGTACAGATTCAATGAATCCATAAAACATCCCCTTTTTTAGCAGTTGTGAGCGACTGGAAATTAGGACACATGGGAAAATAAGCAAAGTAACCTGAAAAAAGGAATTATCTGAGCACCAAACAAATACCTCGAAACACTTACCCCCATCATCAAAGTAACCTGCAAAAAAGTTACCAAAAAAACAAAATTAACAAAAGCCCCCAATTATGACATAAACCCTAATTTCAAAATCAAAATGAAATTGAAAACAAAAACATGTAACAAATTATTCGAAAAAACCAAATTAACAAAAACCCCAATTCTCACATAAACCCTAATTTCAAAATAAAAAATAAATATAAATCAAAAACATGAAATCCCACACAAAGTTTATACATCATTATAGCCTGAAATATAAGCTAAAACAAACACACCTGATTTACCCAACACGGTCATACATCGAGAAGAATTAATCAAGCTGAAAGAAAAAAACAAATCAATAAACTTACATAATTAACTGCGTGTGGAGAGAGATGAGGGAGAAGGAGGGGGGTTGTGTAATTGGAATCCGTTACAGTTATGCTTGTTTGAGTTATGCATTTACAGTTAAGCAACCCTTGAGATGCCTGTTGAATTTAACTGTAGTTGCAGAATGAATGTGGGATACCGGAGGAGATGGAGGTCGAATATGAAGTTGGGATCCTTTAATGATACGCCCCATTAAATTAAGGGGCTGGATCTTTTAGTATTATAGATTATCTAAAATGGCTAGACATGTTTTGATCTTCCAAGATTGTTTCATAATATGGAATATTGCTTTTAGAAGAAAGATCGTGTGCTAATTAATCAAGTAATTAGCATGCTTATATGACTTATATTAAAATAGGTTGCATTCCCGACAAGTGTGTCGTCCTACATTGATTTGACTGCTCATTCACTCTCAAACCATCATTTAAGTGAGTTTTATAACCCTCTCTTTCACTTGTTTTTATATTACTTTACAAATCTCGGGGGGGAGAATACATGCTCGTACCACTGTTTACATATTCATTTATACTCTTTACATACTCTTTACATACTCGGTTACGATACGCAACATATATCTCGCTTTACTATAAGGACACAATGTACTTTAAACGTTTTACAAATACATTGCTTTGCTTTCACATGGGAACTCAATTACTTTTTAATTTTTATGTATTGCCTAAGTAACCGTTAACCCAGTAGTCTTTTGAAGAGACACCCGGTAGGTCTTGGGAAGAGTGCCCAGTATGTCTTTGGAAGAGGCACCCAAACTCTTACTTGTGCCTTGAATAAAGTGTGCATACTGTCTTTGGGAAGAGCACCCAGAATGCTCGTTGGAAAGAGGCACCTATAATTTTATTATGCCTTGATAAGTGGCATACCTCTTACAAGTATGAGCCTCGTTTTCCATGAACTTAAAGTAATCATAATCACTCCATATGTTTCATACTAGGCAATACATTACTTGAAACATTTTGTGATATTGTGCGCATTATATTTATCATACTCTTTGAAACATTGTGGTCTAACTTTTATACTTACATTTTCGTGACTATTATAAAGATTGAAATGGTCATACAAGCTTTACAAACCTCTGAATTTCTACATTTATATTTAAATTTGACTATTATAAAGATTGAAATGGTCATACAAGCTTTACAAACCTCTGAATTTCTACATTTATACTTACTTTTTCATGACTATTATAAGGGTTAAAACGGTCATACCTACTTTATAGATCTTTGATCCAACATTTACATTTATATAAACCTATGAACTCACCAACTTTATGTTAACACTTTTAAGCATGTTTTTCATAGGTGAATTAGATGCTTGGCTTACTTAATGTGCATTGAAGTCTAAACATTTCAAGATTTCTTTTTAAATGACTCATTTAGAGGTCGTTCTCTCATAGCTTGTGCAAAGGTACTCATAAAGTAATGCTCCCGGACATAATTCCGCTGCGACCCAATTTTGGGGGTGTTACAAAGCGAATGCTAGTTAAGCTCAAGATAGAATGCCTTAGTGACCTAAGCTACCCTTAGTGGGATCATTGTTGAAGGATTGCATTTGAGACTTGTTTTTGGTGGATGTTCTTAGATTATTCTAGACTTGTTTTGCCCCTTTGTTGGGAGTTAGATTGTAATAAATTTGAAACTATGTGATGTGTTCATCAACTATTTTGACACAAGTTTTCATACTTATCATTGGAGGATGTTGTGACACTTATGATATGCATCTTTATATTTCTCTACATTGTATCATGTGTTATGATGATTAATTCTTCGTCACGCCTCGTGATTCTGCCATTGTCGAGGTGTGACAATGTCCTTGATCATACTGAGTTTTGATTACTTCTACAATCTTTTGATCTGAGTAGACATCATCAGGATTTGGTCTTGTTGCTAACTGCCCTTTGATGTAAGAAATCTTAGCCCATGTGCCTTTCCAATGTTAAACAGCATAACATGCTTTCAACTTAAACATCTTAATTACTTTTCATACCCATCTGACTTAAGCTCTTCAAGGTCATTTTCTGGAAAGGCATTAGCATGTATCTTATGCAGTGATAGAACATACTTCCTTTTCTCAAAATTCCCATACTTTATATCAAAGAGATCTTTGTTATAAAAATACCTAGGTGGAGCATTTGGATTTATTTTACACCCTTAGAATGCTAGAGATAGATCAGCCGGAACTTGTTTAGTCAACTCTTTTGTTCTGCTTTCCCAAACTATTTGATTCTCCATATATCTCTTAATTTGATCAAGATGATAAGCATGTTCTTCTCGTGAATTACATCGGCTTCTCATCATGTCATCAAGAGCATCTTGCATACGTTTTTAATCATCAAAAGTTAGAATCCATGGCTTTGCCAAAAACTTTAGTGTCACTTCCTCATATGGTACTTCATCATCATCAACTCCTTGATCTTCAGACCATATATCATACTCTTTTTGATGTTTTTGAGTATATAGCTCAGTCTGATATGACCATTCTGTAGTCTTTGATGATGATTCACCCACTGCAAACATACCTTTCTCAAACTTTCTTTGCATTTTTTGCATTACTCTCCCCCTAAGGACGAGCATCATTGTCATAATGATCTTCATGATCTTGTCTGAGAAAAGCGTTAGTTTTGCATGGTTCAACATGAGAAGAAGGTTTCTCGAACCTGTACTTCAGTGCAATCCATAATGGAAAATCGGCATTCTGTGCTTTTCATCATCCCTCATTTTCAAATACAATTGTTGCTAAAGATCGGGGATAAAAGAACTTGACGCTAAAGTAGGATGCACATGAAGAATATTATTGTTCATGTAGTTTCAGAGAAATGCATCAACCTGTAGATGAATGTTAGTAGCTATATCATTAGAAACTTGAGAAGAAAGTGCAACTCTTTTTCGCTCTTGCTCCTTTTAAACAACATTAGCTACCATGGAAAGAATTTTAGCCTTCGATTTCTCTCGTTCCTGCCTCACAGACTTTTCCATAATCTAAGGAAGGTTGTCTTGCATGTTCTGATCAGTTGTATTGTGTACCATATTGGGAACAACTTCCTTAAGTGTCTCCTCCAACTTCTTTACGATAGTATTCATTTCATGTCTTGGCATAACGTTTTCCTCATGTGTTGTAGCATATACCCATAACATCTACTCATACAGGCTATAGCACCTTGAAAATGTCTTGAACGGTCTGATTTATGCTTAGACATTGAAGATGAAGGTTTTAAAGCCATCAATTCCTTGAGTTTATCCTTATCCAAAGATAAAGATTCATTCCTAGGGGATCTAGTGGGTGTAACGATGGGTGTATCCCTAATCTCCAAACTACCCTTCCCTTTCCTCTGAATTAACTCAGCCTTAGTTGTTTCTTCATCCTCTTCTTCATCAACATACACATACTCATCAACTTTCTCCACCTCCAGACTTTCCTTGTGTCTCCCTGAATCTATCCTAGTACTGGGATCTTCTTGAGTTAACATCATGTCATCTGCAAACAGGTTAGCATCAAATTCTTCTCCTTCAACAAGCCTATTAACATCCTCATCCAACATGTGTGCTTCAACACGTTTGATGTTTTGCTGAGCTTCATTCTCTTCAACACTTTTAGCTATATTATAACTACGTACTTGAGCCTCAGTTAAATTAACCAAATCAATCTGATCAACTGTTGGAATTGGAGTTTTAGGATCCGGTTGCTTTCTTTTCGGTATCCTAATTATAATAGGCTTCTTAGGAGTGCTTGATTCTCCAGACTGTTGTTCTTGAGGGTTAGGCGACCTAGGGGTGCTAATTATCCTATTTGTTCCTTGGAAGACCCAGTCGGTTGTGATTGAGTCATTAGAATGGCTGTCTTGAAGTCATCAACATATAACTTATAAGCCTTTATCTGTATGAAATCTGTTGTTAGCAACCACTCAGGAATCCACATACCTCTTCCCTTTTCTTCTTGAAGTTGAAGACAGATTATACAACTTCCTCATTAGCAACATAATGATGTAGTTTATTAACTCTCTTTGGGATATTGAGATGTTTAGTAAGATTATGATCGATGATGAGTTTTGTGAATCGTGGATAAGGTACTGATGTTGTGGGATGCATAAGTAAGTAGTGCAGACCTTCCCAAATCAGTGCAGCATACTTTACATGCACATTATTAACAATGCAGTAGAACATTTACATGATATGTAGCGGTGGTTGATTAGTTCCTATAATCCTTGTTGTTAGATATCTCATAAGAATCTTTCCAAGTGTCTGCCACGGTTGAGTTAGTTTCTTTGCATAGAACTGCCCAGCTAGACGAAGCCATACAATATGCCCAATGATGTCGAGAAACTCAATCATCACGCTCGACTCCGAAGGTTCCACAAGCTCAGCATTGTTGTTGGCAGTTGCTTGAGGTAACTTGAGTACAGTTTGAAGTTCATCCAGCCAGAATGTAACTTCCTCTTTATCTACCATAAACTTGAACACCTCTTTAGAATCAGCCAACATCAGAGTGTTATACGTTTGTTACATATAAATCAGTGGCACATATGCAGTTAAAGCATAGCATAATGGATGTCTCCTGAGTATCTTCACAATGATCTTACTTCCAGGTGGACATGGAGGATTGCCAAGATCTATCTTCTTGTTTGCAGAAGCAAGCTCGTACTGATGATTCACTAAAATAAGTTGATTAGCAGTTTGCAATTGCCTTGATTGAGACATGATGAATTCTAGATGTTTTACAATAATGTGTCAGATAAAAAACAAATAATTTATATGACATTTTTGTCTCTTTCTGTTATGTCTGTTTTATATGTTCGAACAATTCTTTTGAACATATTTTTTGATTAGTTTCTTTCTCATGTCCTATTTTCTTGCTTTTTTAAGCACATGTCATACGCTTTATTCGAATTATTCTTTTGATTTCATTTTGTATGTTCTGGAAATTCTTTTTCGAACATACTTTGATTTACTTTTTCACGTATGGTTTTTCTCTTTCTTTCTGTTTGAGTTTTCTCACCAAAAAGCTTTGTGTAATGATACTCTTACAAGAAAATAAAGATATACTCTCATTTTGAATAATACTTTGATTTGAAAAATTCAAGAGTTATCCTTCATATTCTTAAAGATTTTGTGAAAGAGTACCACTTTTCTCAACATAATTACAACTTTTTGACAGAAAATGAGATTTTACCAAAAGTCACTTTGTGAAGTTTTCAATCTCAAATCATTTGGAATGAAGACAAAAATATTATTATATCTAAAACGGATGGTCACTCGGCTACTAGCAACGGTTTTTGAATACTCACAAACGGATACAACCCAAGCAATGCTAACAACGCTTTTGAGTACCGTAGACCGGATGTAGCTTTGATCGCTAACGCATTTTTCGATATCGAGAATACTTGTCTAAAATCACTGTTTCTAAAACCACTTGTTGTTTTTGAAATTATGAATAAATTTTTGATTCTGTTTAAGAAACATGAGATACCGAAACGATCACAGACATTGGAGCATTATCCTTGTTTTTTGCATTTATCAATTCATTCAATCATGATCAAACATAAGCACATTCAATGAAAAATATTGCTAATAATTATGTATTCTTATATAAACACTGGATGGTCACTAAGCTGCTTTACAATACGGTCGAAACCAGATACAACTTAGATTGCTGGCGTGAGTGTAAAATAGAAACACAAAACATTAACTACATTTATCATTCCACGTATAACAATTTAAGCATTTAAGTTCAAAACGTAAGCCGAGTACACATATTCATGCCCATTTGATCCTTAGTCCAATATCAAACCCATTATGAATTTCGGTTAACCCCATTATGAATTTTGGTTACGCCAAAACTCATTTTCGGTGAATAATTATAAGTCCAATCGAGATTTGACCAATAGAAAATCAAAATGTAACTTATTGACCTAATCGAATTTGATCTATACTAATCGACATTCTTAATCGAGAATCAATCAATAACATAATTTTTTGATTTTCAATTAGCACTTATAAACCCTCATAAGCAATATAATCAAAATTACATTTGATCTTCTAAATCAAAATTAAATACTAAATCGACTTGAATGTTTTGACCGAATTTGATTCAAATAGCTTCTCAAATCAAGCTGTGAACAATTAATACCACACAAACATGTTTAAACACATCTATAATCATATTAGAACACTCACTTCAAAACAGCCCTAAAAATAATAAACATAAAACCCAATAGAAATCAAATTCGATGAAACCATATCAAGAACAATTGGTTAAAAAGAGTTAAGAATCATGTTGTGGTTACTTTTCGATTGTTTTAAACTACGAAAATCGTTAAGAACTTGAATAGGAACACAATCGAATTTGCTTAAGAAAAACTCAATCGAAATTGCTTAGGAATCGAAAATGGTAATAGTAAAAATGACTTATGAAAATCTTTTTATACCCAGTACAATTTTGGTTTGGCCTAAGTTGACCGAATTTGGAAGTTTTACTAGTTTGCAATTTTAGTCCCTAAAGTTGTTATAGAATTTGATTTAAGCCAAAAATTTCACAAACTCTCCCTTGGAGTGTAATACCTTCTCATAGGTAGTCCAACAATTGATTTTCTTTTTCAAAGCCCGGTTAATCACTACAAAAATTTAAAACTCCCCCTTAAATAAAAACTTATTAATAAATTAAACTCTGTTATGGCCAAAATTTATTCGAGAGATCGCTGTTTTTGCTTTTCTTTTAGAAAAAATGTGGTTTTTCAAAGATTAAGATGTAAAAGATTTTTTTCTTTTTGTGAATGGAATATTAAAAACACATGTTTTATTAGTGACAAAACTTTTTGTCATGATAATAACTCCCCCTCAGATCATGATCCCAGTTTATACATTCGAAAAATATGTTGAGAAAATAATACGGATCATGATGCTGATAAAAATCAAGGAGACATGTAATTGCATAAATATCAAATGTTTTTTTTATTTTTCCATTTTTCAATTTTTATTTGTTTTTATGATTTTGAAAAATATCAAGAAAATCTTTGTCTTTTAATTGTTTCAATTTTTGTACTTTGTTTTTGAAAATTTGTTTAAATGTTGTGATGTATGATCTTGAGAATCAAGAAGATAATTTTGCCAGACGATCCAACTCAGTTGGAGTCATAATTTTGCCAGACGTTCCAACCCAGTTGGAGTCATACATCTCATACCAATTCTGTGAACTAGATACTCAAACCTTTCCTTTAGAAGAGCTTTGGTAAACATATCAGCCAATTAGTACTCCGTCCCGACAAAATACAACTCAACATCACCATTCTCAACGTGCTCTTTGATGAAATGGTAACGAATGTTGATATGTTTTGTACGTGAATATTGAACCGAATTGCATGAGATTGCAATAGCGCTCTTCGAGTCACAGTACATCAGAATTTTGTTGAAACGATATCCATAATCTAAAAGTTGTGTTCTCATCTAGATGACTTGAGCACAACAAGCGGATAAAGATACATACTTAGCTTCCGCTATCGACATTGCAGTACAATATTGTTTCTTTGATGACTAGCTCACCAATTTTTCTCCTATAAATTGTATGCCCCCTTATGTGCTTTTACAATCGTCATGGCACCATGCATGGTCTGCATCTAAATATGCAAAAAGTTAAAAGCCAGAGTCCTTTAGATTCCATAGGCCAATGTTATAAGTCAGTTTTAAGTATCGAAAGATCTGATTAACCTCTTTGAGGTGCACAAACAAAGGTGGTGAATGCAATATCAGGTATACTAGCTGTGAGATTCATAAGCCCTCGGATCATGCTACGATATTTTGTTTGATCAGTTGGAGTGCCTTGTAAATCAGCATCTAGTCTGGCAGTAGCTATTGGTGTGCTAATCGAATCACAACCATCTATTCCATGTTTTTTCAAAATTTCTAAGGTATATTGTGATTGACTTATAAAGATTCCATGAGGTGATTGATGAATCTGAAGTCCAAGAAAAACTTTATTTCACCCATCATTGACATCTCAAAAAAAATTTCATTAGTTTTGTAAATTTGTTTGAAAAATCTGAATTTGTTAAGCGAAAAATGATGTCATCAACATATACTACTTGTATAAGTAATATGTCGTCCTCGTGTCATATTGTAAATAAGTTTGGGTCAACAATACCTTTAGTGAAGTGATTTTTAAAAAAGAAGGAGGACATCTTTTAATACAATGCTCTTGGAGCTTGTTTAAGACCACAAAGAACTTTCTAAAGATGATAGACATGATCAGGAAAGTCATGGTCTACAAAACAATCGGGTTGACTCATGTATACTTCTTCCTTCAGAGGACCATCTAGAAAAACGGTTTTGCATCCATATGATATATGGTGAAGTTTTTGTGAGTTGCATAATTTACAAACATTTTGACAACTTCAAGCCTTGCTATAGGAGCAAATGATTCTTCAAAATCAATTCCTTCTTCTTGACGGTACCCTTTGGCGAGGAGTCAAGACTTGTTGCGAATCGTCATGTTTTCTGCATCAGTCTTATTTTTCCAAAGCCATTTAACCTCGATAATATTTCTTCTAGCGGGTCTCGACTAATTCCCAAATGTGTAGTCTTTGAAACTGATGTAGCTCGTCTTGCATCGACTCAATCCAGCTATAATCTTGCATTGCTTCTTTGATGTTTTTGGGTTCAGTAGTACTCACAGTGAGTGTGTACATACATACTTCAGCATCAGTTTTGAGTTTACTTCTTGTCTAAACTGGTTTCGGCGGGTTACCTATCACTTGTTCGAGCGGATGAGCTTTTATCCACGTATGTGTTGAGGAGTGTAGTTGGTTAAATTCATGCATATTTGACGGATACTGATTTATTGAAGATGATTCAGCTTCTTCAATCACATGAGAACAAAACGGTTTATGAAAGTATTTTCGTCAAGTTATGCAATATATTCTTGAATGGATTCATCAGCTAGATCATTTGCGATCGAAGAAGTTGGTTCTTCAGAGGTAGATACTAGTGGAGGAGCTTCATTGTCTTCAATGATGATTGTTGACGATGAAGGTATGTATTTAGTATTGAGAGTTGTAGGTGCAGCGGAATTAGTGGACAGTTCTGGTTGTCTCGCCTAATAGTATTCCTTATAAAGTGGACTAAACAAATCATCTAAGGGTGTGTTTGGTTTGGGGGTTTAGTGATGTGAGGCCCGGGGTTTTGTTCAAATCAAGCATTTGGTTGTTATCCATGGGTTTTGGTGCCTCGGTTCTAAACAGCGTGTTCAAAGCCAATAACATTATGTTGAGAAGAAATAATGCCTAAAAGAACGTTATTAATAGTTTTGAACTCTATAACGTTTAGATAATCACAAAATGTAAAAACGATTAATGAAAAATTATTTAGTTTAAACAAAATGATTAGTATAAATGTTTTTATTTCGAAAATTTATCACTTAAAAGGTATTTATAATAAATTGCTTTAAATGTATTTTATCGATCAAAAGGAATTTTTATTTAACCTCACATTTTTTTTTATAAAAATGTCAACATACTATTTTTTATATCTTTTTACAAAAACAATTTTTGATGATTTATTGTTATGTGGGGTGGATAGTGATATGAGATTTGAATGTCAGAATGATTTTACACTATGTTTCTTATTCTTGAGAGGAGAGGAGCGGGTGGTAACGGAGTTTAGGGAAATGTTTAAAAATGAATAAATTTAATAATACGCAGTAGCGTCGGGGGTCGAATATCTAACTAAGCGGTTCTTTAGAGGGGGGGGTATGAAATATAAAAGAAAAAAAAGGGAGCGTCCAGAGGTGGGCGGGGCCCGCTCGCTAGGGGGATGTTGGATGGTGATCTATTGGGTGTATCGCCCTTGTGAAATTATGAGGGGTGTGGGTACCGGTGGGGCTACGCCTAGGCGAGAGTAAGGGGGGACTCGGCGAGGCACAAACGCAGGAGGCAAGCGCCGACGTTGCCTTTTTAGGATACTTGGGTGAGCGTGGTAGAGCGCCTAGGCTGGGGGGGGTTGGTTATTGTGCTGCGGGGGGGAGCCTTTGGTTGGTGCAGGGCGAGGCGGGGAGCGTGGTATCGTTTCGGGAATGGTGGTTGTGAGGGAGAAGCAGGTGTGGGGGGGGGTATAGGGCTCTGTGGGCGGGGCGCTAGGGCGGATTCCCTTTGATCATTAATCGTTATATAAAGTTTTGTTTCCTGTTTCCAAGTGATCCAAGCTTAATTCCTCAAGTGCAAAAGAAGAATACTTCTTATCATCAAGTCAAGAAGTGTTATAGTCTGGTATGTGCTTAATTACACATACCGTTTTCCATCAAAACCGGACTGAAATGACCACCAAAAATACATTGTATTTGTATGTTTTCACTTATTTTGTGCAGGAAACGGATATCCAAGAAAAGGACGAAAAATCAAGCAAAAACGGACAAAACCGAGCACGGAATGGAAAGCGTGGAAAAGCCAAAGACAAATCGAAGCCAAAGACAAATCGAAGTCAAAGTCAACCCGGAAAAGTCAACGATCAAAACCAGAGCCGACACCGAAGAATACTTAATGGGCCTACCTGTACCCATTAAATGGGCCGGACAAGCCCATTAGTATATTCTAAGAAGACTACAAGCCTAAGTTTAAAAGAAGCCCATTTCACTCGGCCCAATTTCCCTATAAAAAGCCCAAGGGGCATATCTGCCAAACCACTAAAGTATACACCACAAGGGTTGATTCTGCCAACTTCTCTTATAAAACCACCACAAGGACCTTCCATGTAATTACATATATAACGTTGGAGGGCTAAATCTGCCATTCACCTAAATTCTCAAAACCCCACAAGGACTTAAACTGCCACATTAAACATATACTTGAGGGACCAAACCTGTACACACACCAAACTTCACCCTGACTTGAATTACTGTATATCTTCCAAATCATTTCCCGCCCAAAACCTGTGCCCATCATTTTCACATCGTTTCCTGTTTACTCCCCTCCAAAAACATCACCATCCCTCACCCCACACCCACATGGAGTCAAAGCCAAGCTGGCAAT
>BQNB010131472.1:0-15999 GCA_026074375.1 Tanacetum coccineum
AAAATTCTTAGTAAACCGCTGCCAATTAGTAACTCGATGTTTGATAACTCGCCGTTTAGCAACTCGCCGTTTAGCAACTAGCCGTTTAGCAACTCGCCGTTTAGCAACTCGCCGTTTAGCAACCCGCCGTTTAGCAACCCGCCGTTTTAGCAACCCGCCGTTTTAGCAACCCGCCGTTTTAGCAACTCGCCGTTTTGGCAACTCGCTGTTTTGGCAACTCGCTGTTTTGGCAACTCGCCGTTTTGGCAACTCGCCGTTTTAGCAACTCGCTGTTTTTAGCAACTCGCTGTTTTTAGCAACTCGCTGTTTTGGCAACTCGCTGTTTTGGCAACTCGTTGTTTTGGTCAACTCGCTGTTTTAGTCAACTCGCTGTTTTGGTCAACAAACCGCCGTTGACTATTTCCTTAAATCGTGGATCTTGTCCCTTTCCTTACCAAACCGCCATTATGAACACCAAGCTCGATTTTTTCAAAATCACTCAAATAAGCATTTAAGCCACGAACCAAAGCAAGGATTTGCAATATTAAGCGTCTCTAAGAAGATTTAACACACAATAACATGTATATCTTTGTGGATCGTCCAAAAAATAGCAACTCTCCACGAAGAACACCTTACTTTGTTTGCTTATAATTCGAGCTAGGAGCTTGTTTAACACACGAAATTTGAAGCACTCTTACCTTTTTATGTGTAGAACAAGTGAAGATCAAGAATAACAACCCATTAGACCCAATTTTTTTTGAGCCGTGGGTATTTTTCCACAAAATAAGCCACGAATTTGAGCTAGTTTAGCCACACGAATCAATCACGAATCCACCCTTTGCTCTGATGCCAATTGTAGGATCCCGTAACACTTCACTTCATAGAATCAAACACGAAATCGGACTAGAAATGAGAGAGAGAGTTGTTCTAGAGAGAGAAACTAGAGAGAGAATTGAGAGAGAAAAGAGAAAAGATATTTTAGATATTTTGAACAACTTAGCTTTTTCTAAATAAGAAAAAGCTTATATACCCCGTCACGTTAAAGGTACGCGCGGGATATTTAACTAGGACCCGGGCTCGGGTTTTGCTTGGGATTAAACCCGAAACATATACAATATTAGATTCACTATCGAGCCCGATTCTCGATATTATCCTATTACAACATTAACTAATTAAAGACCGAAGCTCCATCGTAGAGTGACCGAACTTCCTTGTTCGACTCAATAAATTGAGGCTAACACATCCCTTTTTAATCCTAATCCTTTTTTCTAAATTTATAAAAATTAGAAAAGAAACAGTTTTTCCCCTTTTTATTGTATTTGACTTTTTATTGTATTTGATCTGCCCCTTCGATTGATTGTATAGTATCTCAAAACACACAAACTTCCACTCACTTTTATATTGAAATTTATATTTTCACTCAAAAAGCCTAAATTTATGGGAACCATTAACTATTTATTGACTGAGAATTCGTGAATTATTCTTGGATTTGAATATAAATTTTGGTTTGCCTAATGACATAAGAATAATAAAATTTTTTTTGATACATACTTAATTGATTTTTTTAATCCAAAATCCTTCTCAATTTCCATTATAACAAAAATGATAGGTATAACCTTGATTTTGAGTATGACACTTTTGATCTACGTTTGTTACTGTTACAGGTAATTAGTGGATTGAATCTTAGCACGTGAATTTACTTTCCTTCAGGAGTTTTTGTTATAAGAAGCATCATGATTGCATTAAGACACCACTTATAGACAAGTAGAAACAATCAAATTATGGGAATCTAGAAAAGAACTAGAACTCTTAGAGTGATCTGCTTGGGCACCAGCTGTTATTATTACGCACTACCTTAATAAGGCAAACTCTAGGTGTTTTGATTATTGCTCCTAGGTTTGTTTGCTACTATCAGATATGCATTGAAATCTACAGAAGGCATCACACTAGTTTTTGAGTTCCTATCTCTTTCTGGTGTCTTTTTCCTAGCTTCATCTAGATAGTGATTATGAACCATGTCATTTGAACTAAATCTTGGCATGTTCTTAGAAATATTCCTAGATTCGCTAGATGCAATCATATGATCAGGTTTTGCAAAAAACAAGATGTCTCTTCCTTAGGCAAATAGTGTTGAGGTCAATACTAGGACCTGACAAATTGTTAATCACAAAGGTCAACTTGGAGGCAAACCGGAGGATGGTGGGGGGGGATGTGGGTTTTTTTGACATTTGACCCCTTCAGATTTAAACCATCGGTTGTCTAACAACTGATTGTTTCAAAGTGATAATAAAACCGGATTTCCCCAATGACTGATATTTTAGCAACTTAGATATACACTTTCCTTTTAACTTCCTTAGGCATTTTTTAAAGCTGTAATTTGCAAAAACCTTTCCTAATCTGAGCTTTTAAATCAGCCTTATTACACAGACAAAGAAGTTTTCTGTCTATAGTCAAATCTCGTATTTAATAAATCTTCCAAATATTTGTACAATGCTTTTTCAAAGTTCATTTCCTTATTAAAATGCTCATTCTCTGTAAGTAATTTAGCCACACTATGTTCTAATTCAATGTTTATTATTTCAAAAGCTTCAATTTCCTTTTTAATCTGGCATTATTACTTGTTTCTCATTCAAAAATTTGACCATCGTTGAGCCCTGAGTATTAAAAGCTATTTTGATATTTAAGTTCAAGAGCAATACAATGAGCTTCATTTCTTGAATTTTTTTTTTTTTTTGACATATGGCAATGGCCTTTTGAGTAAAATATTTTCAGACTCGAGTGATTGCTTTGAGTATTCAGTTGTCTTGTTATCAGGTGATGAATCAAGCATAGGACTTTTAACTTGACATTTTTTTAGAAACTGTCCAAAATCCACACCTTCATTTAAATGATTTTAGGGATGCCAGTAATGCTGTTGTTCCGATAGCAAAGATATTACATTCAGGAGTCAATTGTACGTCAGCCATTGGCTCTTCGTCATATATGGGTCTGATATATGCATCATCAGCATCTGTATCATTCCATGACCTGCTGTTGTCATCTTGCACTATTGAGTCTGTCCTAATGCTTTCTGTGTCAACCAAATTAGCATCCAATGCTTTACCCGTATCAATCTTACTCTCTTGCGTCTGCAACTGTCTTTTATTCACCCTTTTATCATACTGTCTTTGATGACGTATGCTTTCAGAAACAAACTTCTTGACATTACCCATGTGTTGGAGTAGTGTATCTCTGAAGTGTTTAACCTCGATTCCAGTGTATTCAACAAAGTACTTGTCTGTCATTCAACTATCATAATCTAGAAGGAAAACTGTGAAACGATGTGACTTCTGAACTGATGTATACCACACAAAAAAGGCTAGCTATATATCATCTTCTTGAAATTATTCTTTTTGTCAAGTTGCTTTTTTGTAGTTGGTCTCCGTTGAGAAAACATTGTACTTTGTAAAAGTATCATGATCTGACCAATAGAGTGACATGAAATGCCTCGTTTAAAAATCATATTCGAAAGCGAGTGGGGGGGGGGCCTATTAAGATCTCTTTGGAAAGAACATGAAGTGGTGAATGACTGAGATCGAATATGCCAATCATCGTTCTTTTGCTTTGGACATCTTGTATTTGATTGCATGCACATCTTTTGTTTCAGAATTCAAGCTGTATTTTCCTTTACTGATTTGCTGGATGCAGTCTCTGAATTACTTTCTTCTTTCTCAGAATAAGTGTTATGTGTGACAACTAAATCAACTTTCAATGAACAACAATCATGGCAGGAAATGGATTTGAATGATCTTTCTTGTGTTTTGACAACAACTCTTTTGTATCAAAAAAACAATTAGGAGTTTTATTGTTGAGGAAGAAGTTTCTCAAGCATGTATTTCCCAATGGAATCCATGTTAAAGATCATTGCATTGTATAAGGATTGAGTATCAAATCTCATATATTTTTGCATACGCGCTTTGAATTCTGAATTGAAAGCATTTTTAAACATTGTTCTGAGCTTTGTCAAAATAGTCTTGCAATCAGTCTGAGAAATTGTTTCTCTGGTAAGATGTTGTTTTAGTAAATCCAAGTCTTGAGAGAATGTTCTCTTAAAGATAGACATGGTACCAAAATCTTGTAGAGTTTCTGTGAGAAACTTGAATTGTGATCGAATTGCTCGAAGACTGTTCATGCATCTACTTCTTGAAAGTATTGTCTTCTCTTGAACTTTAGAAGTTGAACACGAAGAAATTATGTCATTGTGAAGAACCTTTGATGTTTGAGTTGGCAAATTGGTATTGGATTTTAGACATGTTTGATGTTGTTAATTGATATCGGAACTTAGTGTATTAAGTGTTGATTTAAGTATGATAATTGTGTTTGGATCTGATATACAATGAATAGAGATTGTATGTTAAAAGTGATGATTTGTTTGTTAATTAGCTTATATATTGTTTAATTATATTTGGTTTAGTTTCTTAGACAAAACGCAGTGAAGAGTCTTAGACAAAACGCAGTGAAGAGTCTTAAACAAAACGCAGTGAAGAGTCTTAGACAAAACGTAGTGAAGAATCTTAGACAAAATGCAGTGAAGAGCCTTAGACAAAACGCAGTGAAGAGTCTTAGACAAAACGCAATTTTGTTGGAGACAAAACGCAATGAAGAACCTTGGACAAAACGCAGTCAAGTCTTGAGACAAAACGCAGTCAAGAAATGAGACAAATCGCAGTCAAGAAATGAGACAAAACGCAGTCAAGAAATGAATTGGGCAGAGTTTCTCCTAGGAAAAACGCAATATTGGTCTTCAAATTAGGCAAAACGCAGTAGACAAATCGCAACCTTTAAAATCAACCAAAACGCAGTAGTCAAAACACAGTCCCTAATAAGACAAAACGCAGTACTTTTGTCCTTACTAAATGACAAAATGCAGTGTCCTTTTCTGACAAAACGCAGGAGACAAAACGTAATGAAGATTTTTGCCAGAGAGACAAAACGCAATGATGAAAAACACGACTTTTTCCACCTAAAAATCACCCTTTTGAACGTTTTTGATTGGTTTCTTTTGCACAACTTGATCCTAGAAGGCTATAACAACAATAAAACACCAACTTTAACACCACAATCATGAGAATCAAAGAGTGTCAAGAATGAGACCATACACCTTCAAAAACCAAACTTTTGATCGAATCTAACTAAGAAAACGCACACACAATCTAGCTAATCATCTCATGAGCTCTAGTACCACATGTTGTCCCAAATATTATCACTTCACAACAATAAGAATAAGCAAAAAGATAGAAAAGAGAGAAAGGAAAAATGGAAGATTTATTAGAGAGAGAAAGTAGAGGTGGATGATATTTTACACATATGAAAACACACACATAAAATGACCAACACCCTATCCATGTGTGGAGAGGGTCCTTTTATACCCTATGCCTTCACTTATGGTGCATGGGCTTTCTATGGGCCGGGCTTAGCTTCTTATGGGCTTTTAGCCATTCACATGGACATTACTAGTTTATATTCCAAGCCCATTTAAACCGATTAGCCTATTACTTAACAAGACTAATAAGACCGAAAACATTCTTGTTTGACTTATATAAAATTAAGGCTAACATGTTACTTAATCATTTATATTTGAGAATTACAGTAATTATGGAGTAATTGGTGAAACATAGCAAAAGGCGTGCATTCTGGAGCTTAAATGAAGATATTTTGAAGATTACCGTTCTGAAGACCAATACGCCGTATCCATCAAGGAAGATATGGCGTATTCGTGCCTGCACTCACCAAAGATCACAAAAAAATAAAGATCAATACGCCGTATCTAGAGGACTCAATACGTCGTAGTCAAGATATAGAATCAATATAATATTTTGGAAGATATCAAACGTGGTCCCTACTCCAAGAAATCCTCAATACGTTGTATCCAATACATGGATACGCCGTATCTAACCGACTTCCAGACCTTATAAATAGAAAACTCAAAAACGAGTTTTAGGTGTGCTAAATCATATTCTCGATACCTAAACCACAAAAGTCTATTTTCAGAGGAGAAAAAGAGCAGAAGAGGTCGAGCAGCGTATTCAATTCCATAGGAAACATCGTGTAATTCTTTATACTTTAGTAATCGTTCAATTTTTGGTATCATTCGTTAACTCGATTAGTTTACCTTGGCTAAATTATTACTCTTGTATTTAGTATGACGTTTGAAGGCTAATACCTTCAGGTATTAGCCATTATTATGAAGATCTGAATGTTTGGTATTTGTTTATATCGATTTCTTGATTTATCATTGTGTGCTTGTTTATGTTTATCAATTTATACTTATTTACGCGCTTTTGTATGCAACCCATCATTCAACTGGCTCTAGCAAAGTGGACCAATTGAATCTAGAGTCCGGGACAGCTCTCCATAGAGTAAATTATAAATCTAGAATAAAAGTTACAACAAGCATTGCTCCCTACCGAGTCTGTTTCTAGGATACGCTTCAGGCTAACTATTAATTTGATATTGCCGATGGTCTTCTTCGAGTTCGTCTTTTGACTACAGATAAACCTAGTTAATTCAATAAATAACGTTCTGTCCGATGGATAGTTAGGACAAGTGTACACAACAGTGTATAGATGTCAGTCTACAGCGTACACGACTTGGTAAAGTCTCTCATGTACTCTGCGGTTTAAACAAGATCACCATTTGCTTTAATCCGCTAAGATACATTATAAACAACCAAATAAGGATGCGTTATCGGATAGCTTTAATTGGTGACAACGAATTATATGTCTAAATTCCCTAGGATAATGTACAACGCCATAAGGTCTCTAAGAATGAGATGCCCCGCTCAGAGAGAAGTAAATCTTGCACTACAATAAACAGAACCAACGTTTCTAATCAATTAATAATGGTTAATACAATTTTCTCTTATATAAGGTTCGAAACCGCTCTTCTTTATGCCTTTTATACTACGTAGGCCTTCTGCGTAGTAACAGTAATGCTTAGAATTGTATATGTAGTCACTATCCAATTACCGTGCTTAGTGCTCTTCCGCTGAAAACCATCCTTTTCCCTATCTCTGAGAATTAGGATTTAGACTGACAAAGGTTTAACATAGGACTTAGAATAGAATTATCACGATTAGGATAACCAAGATATATAATTAAATTGATAGATTTAACCTCACTCTTAGTGATCGACACCCTACTTACCACGAAACTACTACCGATCGGGTACACTGCCAGTTAAAGTGTTGTTTTTGGTTAAGTCGGCAAAATATAAATTTAAAACTTGAATCAATAAAATATACACCACACAACGACACATAACTTATCACTTGTGATTGTAAGATCGTTGTATTCATCTTCTTTTACGGTAACATATTCTTCTTCATGAGTTTCATTTTCATATTCCCCTTCATCATAATTATGGTAGTAAATCTCATGGATCTTCCATCTTTTCCAACAATCATTTCTTGATTCATCATCATTGATTAAGCCCTCCATGATAGCTTTATTTCATAAAGCTTCATCTTTTAGTTTGCTATCTTTTAAAGCCTCGTACCATTCAAGGTCTTGGTAATGGAGCGAGTTTCCAATATAGTAAGCTTCGGGCAAATTTCCTCCATTACAATAAGCATCCTTTCTCCAACTACAGGTTGGCCTTTCCGAACATCCAATTTTATAGTGGAAAGGCTTGCAAGTATGTTTGATTGATTTTGGTTCCTTCCATATTCCATTATCAAGCCATGGCTTGTCATACACCCATGGTACATTCTCGTTCCATTCGTAGATCCAATCGTCTTTGTAATCTTCATAGGTTTTAAACCCCATAATATCCTTTGTAAGTAAGTCCGGATCTATTTTGATAAGGTAATTAAATTCATTGAATGCCAAGCAGAGAGGTGTCTCGTAGTCAAAAACATCAGTTTCTATCTTAAAGATTTTGGCAGTTTCTTCCTCCTTTTCATTCCAGTCCCTTTTTGAGATCAGAAGATTCATTATCAGATACCTCAATTTCATCACCACCTATTTTCCAGTAATCCCACAAAGCTCCTTTGGTGAATATATCCATCGTTTTATAGTTTACGAACTTTGTAGCTAACCAGCCTTCGAATCTTGGATTGGCTGGGTCTCATTTTATTACAGGAGTGTTATTTCCCTTAATGCGAGAAGGCGGGTAGTATTTTCCAAAAAATTTAGCAGTTAAGCCGACCCAACAAGTGACTGATTCTTTAGTTTTATCAAACCGTCTCCGTGCACCTCCAGCCAATGAGATTTGGAAACAATAATTCATAGTTTATCATGATCTAGATTGGGTAATTTGATTGGGTCAATAAGTTTTAGGTAGTATTCAATATGCTCAACTACGTCTTTCCTGTCTGTTCCACTAAAAGCATTGTTGTACAGATCATCCAAGAATTTTCCTTTCAACTCATAAGCATTTTTCCCTTTAACTGTAATACTTGTAATCCCGGAATAGTAATATGCTTTGTTATTAGGCGCAAATGTTTCCATACTTGACTTCTTTCCCTTGTTCGCCATCACTTCTTCAATCGACTAGCTCTGATAAGTATGTCCTGTGACACAGGTAAAAATATCAGTAGGATTTGTTCTGAAGAAGGATTAAAATTTAATAACGGAAATCAAATACGAAAACTTACATTTTGTTCCAGATGATCAATACGACATATTTGATAGAAGTGAATACGCCGTATTAATCAGTTAAATGAATACACTGTATTGGATAGAAAGTTGGATACGACGTATCCAATGGAAGTGGATACGCCGTATTGAGTTATCGACCAAAACAGTGTATTAGGAAAACAATTAAATTAAACACACAAATATACAAGCAAAAAATTAAACTAACAAGTATACAAAATAAACAAGAATATACACTAATCTAATTACACTACTCCTAAGGGTTAGATCTAATGTTAAAAACCAAAATATAAAATAAAAATCAAGATTCATTTTCACTCTTCGGCAACGGCGCCAAAAACTTGATGTGTCGTTATGTGGTGTATACTTTTATGATTCAAGTTTTAAATTTATATTTTGCCGACTTAACCAAAAATAACACTTTAACAGGCAGTGTACCCGGTCGGTGGTAGATTCGTGGTAAGTAGGGTGTTGAACACTTGAAGCGAGGTTAAATCTCTCAATTTATTTATATTTTGGTTATCTAATCTAAGTTAATTCTAGTATAAGTCAAACCTATGTTACTCCTATGTTAGTTCTAATCCTACTTGTCCAACTATTCAATGGAATCAGAACATTATTTTTTGAATTATCTAGATTCACTTACTAGTCAACATGTTCAATAAACCAAAGGCAATTTCCGTTAACTAGTTAAGCCAGAAGCGTATCCTTAGCATGATTTTAGAAGGACAATATTTGTGATCCTATGATTCTAGATGAATAAATCACTATATGGAGAGGTATCCTGGCATCTAGATTACTTGGTCTGTATAACTAGATCCAGTTGAATGATAGGTCGCACACACAAGCATGTAAACAAGTATATTGACAAACATAAACAAGCATACATCGATAAATTAAGCAATCAAGATATAATAAAAACCAAAAATTCAGATCTTCATAATAATGGCTAATTACCCGAAGGTATTTGCATTCAAACTTCATAATTAATACAAGAGTAATTGTTTCTAGACCAAGGTAAAACTAACGAGTTAACGAATGATACCAAAACTGAACGATTACAAAAGTATTAAGAAATTTACACGGTTGTCTCCTATGGATTAGAATGCGATTTGCAAGACTCCTCTTCTGCTCTTTTTCGTATTAAAAAATCAACTTTTGTGGTTTTGGTAACGAGGAATATGATTTAGAACACACTTATAACTCGTTTTTTGATTTTTACTAGATATGGTCTTTGGGGAGTTCGGGTTATGCGTTACGGGTATCCAAGGTATTGGATACGATAGTACATGGAGGATTTTTAGAGTTAAGGGGAACCACGTTTGATATCTTCCAGAATATTTTATTCCCATATAGCTTGAATACGACGTATTGCCTTTTCTGGATACGGCGTATTGATCTTCTTTCCTTTGTGGTCTTTGGTGAGTGCAGGCACGGATACGCCATGTCTTCCTTGATGGATACGACATATTGGTTGTCATAATAGTAATCTTTAAAATGTCTTCGTTTAAGCTCCAGAATGCGCGCCTTTTGCTAATATTCACCAAGTACTCCGTAATTACTGTAATTCTCAAATCTAAACGATTAAGTAACAATTCTTTACAATAATTATACAAAATGGGTGAATTACATGGGATAAATGATGCTATAAAATAGACATTATCTGATGTCATCGGCGACAATCCAGATAGGTCATCCGGGAATACCTCGAGAAAATCTTTCACTACTACTATCTCTTTTTGTTTCTTATCATTAGCCTTAGCACTCATTACTTGCCTCATCTTTTCTTTCGGTTTCTCTCCTAAAACCCTAAGCACCTTTCCATCGAGTAGTGGTATCCTCACTACTTTCTCATGACAAATTATCTCAGCCTTATGGTCAGACAACCAATCCATTCCTATGATCACATCAAAACTCCCGCTTCCGAAGGGTATCAAGTTAATGTCAAATACATGACCTTCTATTTCTAGTTTGCACCCCTTAATAACCTTATCAATCTCTACTAGCTGCCCGCTAGCTATCTCAATCTCATAACTGAAGCCTAAATCACTAGGCTCTACGTCTAACAGAGTTATAAAGGTAGTGGAAACAAAACTATAGTCGGCACCAGAGTCAAATAAGGTAGTGGAATAATGATCATTCAGAGTAAACATACCCGTCACGATGTTCGGGTCTTGGTAAGCCTCCTCTGCTCCCTACATGAATGCCTTACCTCTTGCCTGATTCCATTGGTTCCCATGACTCTGACCCCTATTAACAGCCATAACTTGGTTCTGATGGTTTCCCCTAGCCTCTGAGCCTGATTCAACCTAGGATAAGCTGATTTGATATGATCAGTACTACCACACTCGTAATAGGTTCTAGCAACTGGGTTTCTAGCATTGACGGGGTTCACATTCCTAGGTACCACTCTACAATCCTTAGCAAAATGACCTAGACAGTTACAGTTGAAACAACTGCGACAAGGTGTCTCAGGTGAATAGTGATAGCTACAGGTAGTACATTTTGGAGCCGTACCCGTGTACCCTCCCCTAACAGGGTTTGCGGTTGTCACACCCCGCCTAGGCGGAAACACAAGGCACAACAGCATGGATATCATCACAACACAATGGTGTCAACAATAGAGAGAACTAAATGAAATAGATAAACAAAGGAGACATAATGTGTCATGATAATATCTAACACAAGATAAAGGAGTCTTGCATTAAGATAACAAAGTCATACCACAAGGAAACAAAATCCAAAATCTAAACATCCAATGATCAATCAAATAACAACAATTAAAAAGACATAAATAAAATCTCTAGGAGAATGACTCCGTACACTTCTCCTAACTTACTTATCCTCAAGAAGATTACCTGAAAATGATGCTTAAAATGTCAACACAAAGGTTGGTGAGAGTCATAGGTTTAAGACACAAAAATTATATCTTTCAAAACCAATGGTTGCGATTAATAAAACAAATTAGGGCAGAACAATTTAAGCTAGCTATCATATAGGCTATCACACTTACTCATAAACAATCACAACAGTCATGGGTAATCCATTACCCTCCGATCGAAACACACAGAATTGAGTATTATTTCAACCCTCCAGTTAGATTTGGTATCGGCAGATCTACTACCCTCCAACCGAAATCACACAGATTTGAGTCTTATTTCAACCCTCCAATTTGATTTAAATGAGTAGAACCACTACTCTCTAACCGGAATCATACATCATTGAGTCTTATTTCAACCCTGCAATTAGATTTAAATGAGTTGACCACTATCTTAAACCGAAAAATCACATTAGTTAGGATAGGCGGTATACTATAGCTCTAACGAATCAACATCATGTAGCACATTATCATATATTAACAAAATAAATGTTCATGCCTAAACATAAGAAACACTAATCACAAAAATTAAAACCTTTTAAATCCAACAAGATACATTTCCATCCAATTTAAAAACAATGTAAAAAAGAGGGACTATGGAAACTCACCTCGATATGCTCCAAACGCAGCTTCCAAAAGCTTACACGCAACTTTACCAAATAAATAAACAACGGTTTACACGAACCAAGCTAAAAAGCTTAAGCCATTGTAAACATACATATGTTGGATGTTAAGGGTTTAGTTAAACCATCATGGGTCACCCCGGACACCATGCCCAACCTTAACCATCTTACTAACACTTTACACTAGCTACTTACAGAATTTTAGTGTCTCTTTACGTACCCAAAACCCTTACTTAATGACCTTCATAAATTATACTAAAAATCACCCATGTTCTCTTTATGAGTTATATTAATACCTTGTGTGTGATTTACAAGAATTACTTACATGTATTACTACCTCAAATTAAAATCAAACTCAAACCTGTCCTATTTCAGTTCTGATTGCACACCAAAATGTATCACTCTGAATACCATACTTAGCATTCTTTAGAGGTAATATTCACAGGTTATCCATAGAATATGGAACTTAATACTGTTGAAGGAAGGGCTAAGCTTAATTCCATATTTAAGTATAGGTTTTACCCTCACAAACATGACCTAAATCTAACACATATTTACTGATCTGACAACTTTTAGTGTAACCAATATTTGAATGACTTCCCGATCTTAAAAACTTTCTAGGCCAGATTTTTTGAAAAGTAGATTCTTTTGGCTTATTCATAGGCTTAAGAAACATATCAATACCCATTTTTATCATCAAGATATCAGTCGTTGAACACGACCCAAAATTCTGCTCAAACCTAAATCAAGATCTAACGCAAATCTAACCAAACCACACGCATGCATACGCATCAAATTCAATCCTAAGTATACTACAATCATAATATATCATAAACATTCTGTATTTTTACTTAAAACCCTAGATCCATCATAATTAGGGTTACATGAATACGTTAATCTAACTAGGATGAATACACTTACCTTGAATGCTAGCACCTAAACAACAAGTTCTTGAATGTTTCTTGGATCAATCCACCAAAATTGACTTCCTTGTTCTTAGGGGGAAGGGAAGGTTCACGGCACAAACAAAGGGGAAGGAAATAAGCTAGGGTTTTTGTTAAATAGGTACCTAGTTATAATCCTTATCAAACTAGAATTAGTTTTAGGTTAAAACTCTTTTTTTTCTTTTCTTTTATCTACAAAATTCGTATTTATGTATGTATAGGAAAAAAAATATTTTTTATTTTATTTTTTAGTTAATTAATTTCATTCAATACCTTAAGTTTTTAAAAAAAACTAAGCTAATTTTATGAACCTTTTCTCATAAAAACTACTTTCTAAATATAACCTTCATTTCACCAAACCACTTTCTACTTTTAGAAAGTTTGCTACAAACTTTTATATTTCACTCACTTATTTCATTTCTAAAATAGCATACTTTCCATAAAACTCAATCCTCAATTTTCCAATATTTGACATAGCATTACATGCGACATGTCAATCATTTTCACATTATCACCCCATGTGAGACCACGGGGAATTATACGACACTTTTATCACACTAAGAATCAAAATGAGATGCCCATACAACTCAAAATGATCTTAAGCACATACTTAACTCACTTAGCACACATAAAAATCATACTATCAATTCCATTGTCACAAAATGTAAACAAAATGAAATTACCATATTAACCATAAATTTAATCAAAATGAGACGATCACGCTCATAAATTGATAACAAAAACCTCACATATAAGATCACATAAAAACATAGTTATAACACATAATAAAATAATTAGGTCAATACTATCGAGTTTTGACTAACCGACTAAGACACGAGGTTGTCACACAGTATACCTTCTTTAGGGAAAAATCTCGTCCCGAGATTTAACTATTAGGCTCAAACAAATCGGTCCCCTTTTCTAAACGGACAACAACTGTTGGATACTTACTCCTCATCTGATCTTCATGTTCCTAAGTTAAACTCAGGACATGTTTCAAATTCCATCTAAACTTTCACATGCGCTATCTTCTACGTTTTAACCTACTTAACATCTCGGTCCTTTAATCTCCTACAGTTTCCTCGAAAAACAAAAGTGTCTTGTCGACCTTGATCTCATCGATATGGCCACTTGTATATTAGTATCCGACAGGACATTTTTAGATTATTTGACTCATGAAAAGCTGTCATGCACGCTATTCAAATCCTCATAGTAACCTCAACCTATAAGCTACAAGGCCGACCCTTTAAAGGATCTCAAACGGTCCTACATATCTTGGTGTGCTAAACTTTACCTTCTTTCCACAAAATGAAACTTACGCCCTTCACAAGGATCACCTTTAATACAATACACGATCTTCCACCTCAAACTCTAACGCTTCTTACGCTAAATTCACAAATAGCTATTTTAACGATTTTTTACCAGACTTTGGGCTTTTCATTTGTACCTAAATACTACCTTATCTGTCGTGTATGGTACATATACTCCTAAGGCCAATTAGTATCCGCCAGACACTTTTTCAGATTTGACACATGAAAAGTGTCATGCACGCTATTCAACTCCTCAAGTAACCTCAACCTATAAGCTACAAGGCCCATCCTTTCAAGGATCTCAAACGGTCCTACATATCTTGGTGCTAACTTATCCTTCTTTCCAAAATGAACTACGCCCTTCCAAGGCATCACCTTTAACAATACACGATCTTCCACCTCAAACTCTAACGGCTTACGCCTAAAATCAACATAGCTCTTTTAACGATCTTTCACCGCTTTGGGCTTTTCCTTTACCAACACTACCTTATCAGTCGTTTCTTGTACTAACTCAAGTCCAGTCAAACTACTCTCTCCAATCTCTGCCCATAGAACAGGCGACCTACATTTCCTTCCATACAAAGCTTCAAACGGAGCACACCGAATGCTCAAATGGTAACTACCACCAAACTCGATAACACATGCCCTCATTATATCTTCCAAACTCTGAATCATACATTCACTTTGTCCATCCGCTTGAGGATGCTAAGCAGTACTCAAATCCAATCGCGTCTCTAACACTTTCTGCAGCGTCTGCCAAAACCACGAGGTAAATCATCCATCTCAATCTGAGTTGATCATCACTAGAATTCCATTCCTTGCTATCATCTCATCAATATAAATCCTTGCCAATTTCACATCTTGAAATCTTCTTGTATAGCTAGAAAATGAGCTAACTTGGTCAGTCTATCGACCAATACCCAAATCACATCATACTCACTACTTTGACCTTGGAAATTTAGTGACAAAATCCATGGTGATTCTATCTCATTTTCACTCAAGTATCTCAGGCTGTTGCAGCAAGCCAAAAGTCTTTGACATTGCAGCCTTCACCCCTTAAACAAATCCGACAATTGCTAACATAGGTAGCAATATCCTTTTCTACATGTGGCTACCAATACATGTCTCCAAGGTTATAGTACGTCTTATCCACTCCCGGATGTACCAAGTACCTTGATGCATGGGCCTCAACCATTACACTTCCCACCAATAGAACCCAAATTCGATCCATAAAGTACAAATTCTCGTCTCCTTTTCTTTCCATCTGTTGCTCTAAACCATGTAGCCTTTCTGCGAGTACGTTCTCTTGCTTGAACGCCTCACTTTGGGCTGCCAGTATCATTCCTCTTACTCGTCTTGATTTTGACTCTCTCCTTTCTACTTAACGCATCACCCACTACATTCGCTTTATCGGGGTATCACACAAATCATTCTTCAAAAGCCTCTTCTTGTTCTATTTTCCACTCATACTTCTGATTCCTCTTAGTTAGGGAAGTAAGGGGTTTTAATAATCTAAAAAAAAAATTCGCGATGAACGTCGGTAGTAACCCGCCAATCCTAAGAATAATCATCCAATTCCTCACTGCCTTAATCTTACTCGGGTCCACGTGAATACATTATGGTTGACCA
>BQNB010131473.1:7541-18775 GCA_026074375.1 Tanacetum coccineum
TTTATGGGGGTGTTACAGGAAAGTTTAAAATAAAGAATGCAAGGTATATGGAACTATAGGGGAATTTTTGCCAAAACCATAAAGATTTTAAACAAAAGCATCCCCTACCCGATTTTACACACACACAAACAATAACACATACACAAAAAAAACATTTCTCTCTTCCATATTTTGGCTAAATCAAGGTCACCATCAAATCGTGTTTTAATCCACAAGGTAATAATTACAATGTGTTTATTAGCTTCCTAACATAACTTGTTATCAAAGAATTAGGTTAAAATTCACTAATTGGACCAAAAAACCCTTAATTTTGATTTAGGGTTCTTCAAAATTAAAAGTGATGTTTTTATCTAATTGAAAAGGGGGTTTTGTTCGAATAGGGGTCTACAACACTCAATTAAAACAGTTTTGTATGGGGTTAACACATGAATGCGTTGTGAATGATTCTTGGTTCCAAAAAAAATAAGGAAAATTGTCAAGGATGTAAAAAATGTTGTGTTTAAATGTGTTAAATAGTTCCCTTGTATGTCTTAGAGTGTGCCTAAACATGTTAGAACATCAAAATAAGAGTTTTGTGAGTGTTCTTACTCAAAAATTGCTAAAAGTAGCGTTCTTGGTGTTTAAACTTTGATAAAAAGTCTTAGGAACAGTTTTGTATGTTTGAAAACATGTTAGAGTGTATTTAAACTTGATAAATCTTTCTAGGCTTGTGTTCCGTGGCTTATGTGCTTAATAAATGGTCAAATCTTGCAAATGTGGTGTGTTTGTTAATTTGAATCGTGTTAAAGGGACTCATGTTAAGTTATGATATGCTTAGAATCATGTTAGAAGACTTGGTTAATGATATTGTGTTTATAAAGCTTAACCGATTTATGCTCAAAATTTGGTCTAACCGATTTATGCACTTCTAAGCTTAACCCATTTATCCTTAATTAACTTAGCCGATTTACGCACCATCTTAATGCTACCCGATTTATGCAAATTTGGCCTAACCGATTTATGCACTTCATAAGCCTAACCGATTTATGCACTTCATAAGCTTAACCGATTTATGTATCCACCAAGTAACCGATTTATGCAGTGTTTGTCCAACCGATTTATGCACTGCTTGCTATAACTGATTTTTGTATAATCGATTTATGTATGCTTGATTTTGTTTGACTTAGTTTGAACAAGGATTGCTACTTGTTTGATTGTTTGACTTAGGTTGACAATATTTGGGCTGTTGACTTTCTAAGTTGACAATTGACTGTTGACCTTAGTTGACTTTCTCAATCTTGTTTATGTTAAACTGAGTGTAATTTCCTGATTAACTAACTAATCTTGCATCTTAATCTATCACGGCTACATGAACAAAAGTGCATAATCAGTAATACATGTATTGTTGCTTTTATATAAACTGTATTGGAATACTTCTAGCAGAATCATGAATCCACTCATTGTTGCACAAGTTACCCTCGATGAAGCATTGGTTCCAACTAATGATCGTGTCGTATTCAACAAGTCCAACATGAGGATTTATCCATCTAAGACACAGAAAGAAGCCACTTATCAAGTTGTTCTAGATACACTCAAGCTTTCTCCTTACTACAATGCCTTCTTAATCACTGCTGATGTCTCTGAGATCTACATGCAATAATTTTGGTTTACCATCTCTAAATTCAAATACTCTTCATCTTATAAGTTCAAGCTGGATAACAAGTCTTACAGAGTTGGATTAAAAGTATTTTGTGAAGTTCTCCAGATTTACCCTAGACTCCCTAAACAGAAGTTTGTTGAACCACCTTCTTATGAAGAAACTGTCGCTTTCATCAAAGAAATTAGTTACAAAGGAGACCTAGAATCTATAACTGAGTTGTATACTGATCACATGTGTCAACCATGGATAACCTTCGCTTCAATTATTAACAGCTGTCTCTCTGGAAAAGCCTTAGTTGATCAACTTAGACTGTCAAGAGCTCAAATCTTGTGGGGTATGTACTATAAGAAGAGTGTGGACTTTGTTGAGTTGATTTAAGAAGACGTAATGTACCAGATTGACAACAAACAAACCACGGCCAAAAGACGTGCAAACATGCTCTAACCTAGGTTCACAAAGGCAATCATTCAACACTTCATCGCCAAAGACAAAACCATTTCCCTGAGAAACATATTGTTCATGCATACGATCAAAGATGATAGTGTTCTGGGCAGACTGAAGTTTGTTGCCAAGAATGAAGACTGTCAGGTGTATGGCAAGACGATTCCTAATAACATGGTGTCTAAAGAGATCAAGAAAACTACAGCATACAAGACTTATTTTGCGTTCTCTACTGGAAAAGTCGTTCACAAGAAAGCCACTGCATCAGATGACTCTGATCCTGAACCCGCTAAGAAGCCTACTAGAAAAAGAAAGCCAATTGGTGTTGTCATCAAAGATACTCCTGCTGTGTCTAAGAAGAAGACACCTATTCAGACTCAAAAGCATAAAGGTATGGAAATGCTTTTGGGATCTGCATTACTTAAGGAGGCTCAAACAAGTAAAGCTCTTAAGATAATCAGACGGGAAACTAGCTTCCGGCATCAGACATGTGGCTTAAGTGAAGGAGCTGGTTCTAAACTAGAGGTTCTCGATGAGCCAAAAGGCAAGTCTGTAGACATAAGTGAAAGAGTTGGTTTAAAACCGGAGGTTCCCGATGTGTCAGAAGTTATGTCATCAGATCAAGAAAGTGAAAATGAGTCTTGGGGTGATAGTGAAGATGATGATGATGATCACCAAAGTGATGATGAAAGAACTGAGTCGGATGACAACAAAAGCATTGATCTCAATAGAATAAATGATTAAAAAGAAACTCAAGAAGATGAGTTCGTACATACTCCTGATAATTATGTACCTACGGATGATGAAACACAAGATGTAGATGATGAAGAATATGTAAGTATTAATGAGGAATTGTATGGTGATGTGAATGTAGAAATGAAAGATGTTGAACCTACTGATGAAGGCAAAGGTGATGAAGAGATAACTGATGTTGCATAGGATAATGTTAAGAATTCACAAGAAAAGGTAGATGTTACTACTGCTACACAGAAATAGAAGTCTGATGTTCCTCCATCTAGTTCCAGTCGTTTTGTATCATCCGGGTTTGGTAATTAATTCCTTGCCTGCTCTTCTAATATCCCTCTGACTGAAACATTTAAGGACAACACAAAAGCAGCAATTAACTCAATGTTGGACATTCAATTCCAACATGAAGTACCAATTATCAAGTCTTCATCTCTGCTCACTATACCTGTTTTAGTAATTCCTGAGCCCACGGTTCTTTCACCAATCCCTGAAATCACTACATAAGTTCCTGCAACAACTATCCATCCACTCATTCCCATTCTTACTTCCATCACCTCAACGATTCAACAATCAGCAACAATTCCCTCACCAACAATAACAACTGAAGCTTCATCCTCTACTACTATTTTTCCTGAGTTTAAAGCCATTTTGCTCTCCAGGTTAGAGTATCTGACTTGGAAAAGGAAGTCAAAGAGAGCAGAAATGTTGATCACTCTACAACATTACTTGCAACAATTAAGTCTGAAGTTCCAACAGGTGTAAAAGAGTATCTTGGAACAAATCTGGGAGACACTCTTCATAAAGTGCTTCAGAGACATACTGCAGAACTCATTCAGGAACACTCCGTTCCAGCAGACGTCGTAGAAGTACTCAAACAGCAACAGAAACCACAGAAAAGTGTTGCAGACATCTAAAAGACGAAGATGGAACATGCAGCAAGACAACAAGAGTCTTAGTATACTATGAAATCATCTGATAAGGCTGCACTTCAAGAGTTTGATCAGAAACAAGCCATGTTCGAGACCATGACTGAATCAAAGTCATTCAACAAACATTCCAAGCACATGACTCTGTAACTACTCTTATGGAGTCAATACTTGAAGATGAAGATGCCATGAATCAAGGTGTTGCTGATTTAGACAAATAGAAGAAAAGAAAGCATGCTGATGGTGATAGAGATGAAGACCCTCCGGCTGGATCAAACCAATGGTTGAAGAAAAGGAAAACAAGCAAGGATACAGAACCGCCCAAAAGGCCAAAGTTAACTAGTTCTTCTAAAGATACCACACGTTCTCAACCAAAATCAACTAGTAAGTCTGTTTAATCAGAGGAAATAGTTTTTGAGGCTGCAGATACTGAGATGACATTAAATCAAGGAAATGACATGGGTGAATATGATGAACAACCTGATGTTGAGGCTGCTCTAAAGCTGGATTAGATCAAGAAACCTGTAAGGCCTCCTACTCCTGATCCTGAATGGAATAAAGGCAAATCAGTTGATAATGAACCGACACAAACTTGGCTTAATGATCTGTCTAATGTAGAAAAATCTCCTCTAACCATTGATGATTTAATGAGCACTCCTATCGACTTCCCTTCCTTTGTTATGAATCGTCTCTAGATCAGTGAACTCACCAAAGCTGACTTAGTTGGACCGATTTATAATCTTCTCAAGGGAACGTGTAAAAGTTGTGTAGAACTTGAATACAACATGGAAGAATGCTATCATGCTTTATCTGATCAACTTGACTGGAATAACCCTAAAGGAAATCGATGTCCCTATGACCTCAGCAAACCTCTTCCTTTGCACGAATCTCGAGGTCGTCTCATTGTCCCTGCTAATTTCTTTTTCAACAATGATATTGAATATCTGAGAGGAGGAAGCACTGACAGAAAGTATACGGCATCAACAACCAAGACCAAGGCTGCAAAGTATGAGATAAAAGGTATTGAAGACATGGTTACCAATTTATGAAGTCCAATAAAGGTAGTTTATGACAAGCACACTACTTTATGGATTTCTCACTAGGGACCCAAGCGTGAAAGGTTCTATGGATACGTAATCAACAGGGTGTCAAGGCATGATGTTTACTCAACCATGAGGATTTTGAGTGTGACTAGTGTTACTGTTGACGAGTGGTATGGATACAATCATTTGAAGGAGATCGTTATGAGAAGAGCATATCAAAAATTATACAAGTTCATGGAAGGTGACTTTCCAAGGCTACATATGAATGACATTAACGACATGTTGCTTCTCGTTACTCAAAACAAGCTCAACAACCTTGACGACAATGTCATTGTCCACTTGGCAGTGGGTTTACATATGTACACTCGAAGGATTGTCATTCAGTCGAGAGTTAAAGATCTTCAGCTGGGGTAAAAAGTTAGCAAAAGAAGCTCAACATCTCTAAGCCATGAACTAGTAATGTTGACGTGTCTCGAAGAGCACCATATACCACTCTTTCAGAGCCTCAAGGAGTAACTTACGAAGACATGCTAAAGAGGAAAAGACTGATGCGTACTAAAGAGCTCTACAAGTTCAGTGATGGCATACTCACTTTAGTTTGTAATACTCTAGATCAGATGCTGAAGAACCTCAAGTTGGGGTATAACAAGGACATGAAAAGGAGGAAGTAGACTGCAACAGATCAGAAGCAGCCTCGCATCATGATTAAAGACATTAATCAACAGTTACTGCATAGAAGGATTATGAGGAGCTTAAAAAAGTTCATTGGTGGAAGGAATTATGGGACTGACTACAAACTCTTACAGCGAACAGTATGGCTCTGTCATATGTTGGTTCTACACATTCAAGTCATGTCATAAAATAAATCTTGTGAATATGTATATAAAGTAGTATAAACTAGTAATATAGGCTAATATATAAGGTGTTTGAGTACAAACTTTTAAGAATTTCTTAGTAATTCAAAAAAATTCAAATTAATGTACTCAACACTATATATATACATATCCCTCATAATTTAAGATGGGGCATTAAAATGTCCCAATAAAGGCTTGTTAATAATGAGAACATTTTTCTCCCCATACGCTTAATTTTAAATCAATTGATATTCAAAATATCAAAAGATTTAACATTTTTGATAAGGGAAGAAAATGTTATTTAAAATATAAGGCTTATAAATGTGATCTTAATGACTCTAGTGCAGCTTCTCCCTCGTATGTGCAAAACACTTTCGAATATCGATGCACATATAAAGGGGGAGCAATTTTGAAAGTTAAAACTATCGAGGTACAAATGGTTTGATATTATATCACAAGTACCTTGGTTAAATTTTCAAAAAGTTTTAATGGCAATTGTGGCAATACCAATAGACTGATCATGTACTTAATTTTATAGAGTTATAAGGTGGTTAAGGTTAGGTATCTATCCTATGATCCAGCCAGAACTGGAGGGATTTACCTAGGGATATTCCATTAGATAGAATAGAAGTCCTTAGGTATGATACAAAAGGAGTAAAAGTGAGAAAGGGGATAATGCAGACTAAGACAGAGCTAACACTGGAACAAACCTAACAAGGTGTTAGTGATGAAATCTTGGTAAGCATTGAAGGGGTTGAATAATGAAAATAAATGTAAAGATAAAGGGTGAAAAGAAAGAAGCCCTCCTTACACTTAGGCAGAAATCGGGTCAATACATATGCTATCAGAAACACTAAGCTATTGTCTGGTATTTAAGATAGTCATCATGGACCCAGTGATGTAATGCATAACCCTTCCTAGCCACTTAAGAACTCTCAAAAGACTCTTGTTTCATTTCTCACGTAGATTAAACACATTTCTATTGACTTTCTCACTCCGAGTCAGTTGGTATTGAAAAGGTGGCAGTCTGCTCCAGCCTTCGATTACTTAAAAGCAAAGTGCACTATCGAGTCTAGAGCCATAAAAAGATTATCCATAAAATCTCATTAGGACACCAATACAAAATATACTTGTTACTCATACACTATGAAAAACAAGAATGTCTTAAGAGTCCTACGCATTATCCTTATGTTATTGTCAGAACATCAGAGTGATACTAAAAGTATTCACAATGACGATGGAAATCCTTCTAGAGCCAACATCAAACAAGCTATGTGGTAGGTGACTTATGAGATCTTACATGGATCAAACTTGTGATACTGGATATCGATTCGGTCCAACTTATGAATTGACGAATGAATTTTAAAAAAGATAAAACTTTTGGTGTGTTATAAAACCCTTTTGCAACTTAACACACCAACTGATTTTCCTAAATCAATTTTCAATCTTATGTCCATGGGAAGCCTCAGAAGGGTATCTAGACATAGGAAAGCAGAACATGAATTGACGACTTAATCGGGAAGATAGTAACTTATCGATTTACTCTTACCATGTTGTCTGCTTTGAGACACTCCGGTAATGAGATCGGCTAGTGCAGCTGCGAAACCCTGTCAAGGAGATTCTTTAGAATTCTATCTTATTATAGACAGTATTTATACTGATTAACGGGGAACCGTGGTTATTGCAACCGTATTTGACGAAGTGACAAAGATACATTCGTCCGTATATGTTGTTTATCACTAACCCATTCATGCAGGTTTCCTAACGGCGGAAGCAGTTAACCGATGACGAGTCGAATTCTCATACCCAACCGACATATGTAAAGACATTATGAAAGCTCAAGTACATGTTTCAAAAGACTTCCGCTACTCTGATACTACACGTATTCCTTAAAATGACGAAGTGTTAAAGTTAAAGAATTTCAAGAAAGATGATTATACAAGCTTTCACGATAAAGAAAAATATAAGCATGTTGGTCCGAAGGTCACAAGATCACAAGAAGGCAAAAGATCACAAGATGATGATAGGAGATTAGATTCGGCTGATGATCTCAAAGAATCTCAAGATCACATACAAGTCAAGCTAAAGGAACAAGCTCAGGCCTAAAGTTTAAAGATCACTACACATATCACAAGATAAAGATCAAGAAATCAAAGACTACGAGCAAAAACTGAAGACATTTATAGAATACTGAACTTAAGTTTTTGTAAATTGGAGTGACCTCCCTTAGGGGGAGATTGTTAGAAATACGAGAAAGTCTTGGTCACTTCCAATATATTGTTAAGTAGCTCGTAGGTAATATTTGGAACCTTATTAAGCTAATCGGGCCAAAGCCCATGGAAACCCTAGGTTATCCGTACCTTGTACTAGTATAAATACCATCTCCTTAGCTTGAAGATGGTGTTGGTCATTTTCATAATTCATAGTTTCTATTTTCCTTTTTCTCTAAAAGTGTCTAACCTTCTTTGTTTCTCTCTTTAGTTCTTTCTTTGCTAGTTTGTCATGTAATTGATAAACCAAGTTTCTACATAGCAGATATGGACGAGTGTCTTGTTCACACATCAAAGTTCAGTAACTTTAACCTTTGGTTTCGTGAGGACCGTTTTGCAGTATAAATACTGTACATGCGTTATCAAGATTCGATTATGAATGAATCCCCTTAATAGGTTTATCAGCTTAAAATGTGCTTTATTTAGAGCTGACATGTTTGGAGACGCTAACAAAGATTTTTGATATTCCATAACTGTTCCTATATCCGGATTCCCTTGCAAGTTAAGATAACAACGAATATAGGTGAATCATTGAAGCAAACAGTGAAGTAAGCAATAACGATTTTAGGTGTTTCTCGTCAAATCCATAAACCTGGATCACAATGGATTTTTAATTATCACATGTTGATCTTTTACAAGATTTCTCATGTTACCTACCGCAATGCTGTTTGATGTTGACACTATAAGGATTTACATTCGTCATTGTGAAAAACTAAAGAGTATCACTCTGAATGTTCTGGCAAGATCTAATGATAATACATGGGACTCTTTGTTACACTTGTGTTCTTTGTTTATGAATAACAAGTGTATTTTAGAATTGTGCCCTAGTGAGATTTTATTTTATCTCTTGGCTCTAGACTCGATTAGTGCACTTTGGTTTTAATGATCGGAGGCTTAACTCTAGACTCGAATAGTGCACTTGCTGGTTCTAAAACTTTAATCCAAATCACACATATTACTTAAGAAATAAAGATATAAAAAAGATAGAACTAGAGAGAAAGAAGAGAGAGATAAGAGAGAAAGTGGGAGGATGTTGTATTGCTAGAATATAATGAGAATACAAGACAACTAATCTATTCTCTACATGAGGAGAAGGGTATTTAAAGGGCTGACATACTAGACGCCTAGGGTTTAAGAGATGATGGGTCAGGCTCGGATTTGGTTGGGCTTTGGCCCATAACGTATACAATATTAGCTTAAACCCCAAGCCTAGGTCCATAACTAGCTTATTACATTTGTTACAAACTTCCTAAAACGTAAGGCCGACACTATATAAATGATGTCTATGACTTTCCTTGTTAGACTTAATATTTTAAGGCTAACAGTAGGTGATGATTGTTTTGTTGAAGTTGATTCACCAATGACCTTCTATTTCTTTTCTTTCTCCCCCTCATGAATATCGTGATCAAGATCATCATAAGGTCTTTTACAAAGTGTAACCGTTTTGCATTTGTTATTTCGAGGTCTATCTGTATCAACACCCTTGCTTAACGCTTTAAACAAATCCGGATCTTGTTCCCTTATAATATGATCTACAAGCATTGCCTCGAACAACTTTTGTTTCATTTTAGAGTATGGGATTTGTAGAGTTAGTTTTAGGTGAATGGTGATTGTGTGGGATTTCATGTAATGTTGAATAGCTCCATCAATTTGACGTTAAAGAGGTGAATTAAGCTGCTAAGTGAGAGTTGTTTGAATCCTACGTTAAACAACTACATCTGCATGGGTTTGCAAAGAAGAATCAATCATGTTCGGTATAACTTCATTCATATTTGTTCCAATCCTGTGTACAGTATGTCACATGTGATTCTTGGTGACGAAGTGTTTCTTTACTTGCTTAAGTTTATTTATTTTTTGTAGTTGTGCAATTGTTCAACATAGATTGTTTATTCTTTAAGCTTGGGAAGTTGTTAGAGGTCGTGTAATAGTTGTTGCAGGGATGAGTGATGAAGTTGATGGCGTGGGATTACATGTGGAGTGGCTGTAGTGACCACCGATACCTGTTAGTTAATTTTGGTTATAGTAACTACAGAATCCGTGAGGACCGTTTGCACCCCATGTGTTAACATGTTAGATCAAAATTTTTGTAAAATTTCAAGCACTAACACACTTTTTCGAGCAAAAATCAAATTTTGACAATTAAAACGTGTTTTATTTACAATCACTCAAAATCATCATTTAACGAATAATACTACATGTAGGTCACATACATATAGCATAATCACACAAATATGGAAAGGTAAGTTCATAAGAAGGAGGAAGGAGTAGAGAGAAAATGTGAGTTCTCATAAAAGGAATAAAGGAAATGTGAATTACATATGAAGAACCACACCCCCTTACAAGGCAAAGAGGGTATTTATACTATCCACTAAGCTAGTGTCTTAACTAACTATTACTTAAGCTTAATCGACTCTTAGCGGGATAAGTATAATAGTCGGGCCATTAAACTTTTATTACAGTAATAATAAATAAATGTTCTAAATAGAAAGACCAATTATTAAGAATGATTAACACTTTTTCCATTCCTAACAAAATTCAAATATTCAAATTTGGTAATCCTTGATTAAGCCACAATTAGTATATTCACTAATCACATTGATGCAAGTAAAACAAGTGCTTTGCATCTTAAGTAAAGCATTAACACATAAAGGGAAAGTTGCATTTACGTAAAGTGGCCTTGATTTAATTGACCACTAACAGAGTAAACCCGTTACGTGATTAGAAAAGACATACGTAATGATTATGGTCATATAAATACTTTCAATTGAAGATTTAGTGAAAGTATGAATAGCCTGGGTTTGAGAAAAACAGTTTGGCATTGGCTAAAGGCATTTAGAAAGCATTTTGAGTTGGCATTTTGTAAAATGGAGGACTTGTTTTGGTCATCTCTCTAAGTCCATATATTGTTGCGAGCATACCTAACATCTCAGATATCATGTACGAACCTGTAATGAAAAAACCACTTTAGTCGGGTAAGAGGAAAGCCGACTTGGAAAAACCATATGCGCACTATACAGACCATGTCGCATTGGTCAACTTAACGCGTCAGGGCTGGCAGTGGTGTGTTTTGGTTTTTGGTTATCGTTTGTGATTTTCTGTATCCCGAATGTTTATTTGTCATCATTAAAACATAAAGGATACTTTAGCCAATATTTCACCAATACAATGCTAGATTAGTTACTAAAGGTCTTAGTTAAAGAGAATGTATTGATTTTGATGAAACCTTCTCTCATGTTGTGAAAATGTCTACTATTAGATGCTTAAATGCCTTATATGTTAAAGATAAATGGCCATTTTTTCAACTTGATGTTAAC
>BQNB010131475.1:4555-18775 GCA_026074375.1 Tanacetum coccineum
AGCAAACGCGTAAAACCCTAAAAATAAATTGTGAATTTCATAATGTCATACAATGACCTAAAACACGAGGTGTTATAATTACTATGTAATGATTATCTTAACATCTATCATGGATAATCAAGTACGTGTATAATATGTGTACATTATTATTTCATGCTTGCTATGTGATATTTAATAAACCTTTAAGTCATTTATATGCTTAAACTTGGCCACATTACATGATTTCTCTTCTCCTTTAGATATATTATGTGATTCCTGAAGTGATGGAAATGCCATAATCGCCCTTCTAACCCTTATTAAACTTCTGGAAAACTTTATGATTCTTCAGAAAACGTCCCCTTAAATGTTGGGCGGCTCCCTAATATATATGGGACCGCAACTGATATAAAGGACCGCCTTTAGAGGAACCACGATATTCTCCTCTCTCCTCTTTATCTGCAACTTTGACCCTATTCCCACTAGGTCCAACCAATCTTTCCTTTATAAACTAAATGCTCTTTAGAATCTTTGTTCTTCGACACCATGCCTTTCCTAAAACTCCTCTATATAAACAACATTCTTCTACATCTCAATCACCACTTCTCTTATACACCTTTCACTTCCCCTCAAAGTCTCAATGTCATCCTCTAGCAAATCCCCTCGTGATTACTCACGAAAACACAAAAATGCAATTCTTGAACCTTGGAGACAAAGCCACCATCTTCCACCATCACCACCATCTCCTCCACCAAATAGGACTCCATCTACATCTCATATAACAACAAACTCTCTATCATCTCCTCACCTCCTCAAAACCCAACTCAAAATCAAATGGCGATGATGAATACGAGCGATCTGTTAATACAAATAATGTCTAAAAACGTTATTTATATTTTTTGACCTCTCAACGTTTTAATAATAACAAAATGTAAAAACGTTTACGATAAAATTAAACGTTTACAAATTATTAATCGTAAAATTCATTGTTGCTTGCTAACCCGAGATCTTTATGATATGATTTAAAGATGATAATTAAAAACCGTATCAAATCTATCATCATAGGTCCCTCTACTTTATTCCCATCCTCTATAACCACTTCTTCACCATAATTGATTCCTTTGGAAAATTAACCTACCTAAATAATCGAACGACCACCTTTTGATTATGACATCTACTATAATTCAAGATCTAACTAGTTATATCCTATTATGTCAAATAATTCATGTTTACATTTTCTATTGTAATGATCAAACTCGCAATGTGTATTGCTCTACTATGTGTGTTGAATAAAACTATCTTTATGGTATTACTATAGTGTTTAATTTATGATGCATATTTGTCTTGGCACTAGTACTTTTAAACTTTTTATTGTATTCAAACACATTTCGTAAATCGATCCATGGATCCCCGAACAAGGTAAGCATCCAACAATGGAGTCTTGATATCGTCAATCTTTTTTCTTCTAACAGGACTCCGAACGAACATTTCCTTTTTGGAATTCGACAAAAAGGGAGAAAATGAAAACAAAACTCATTTAATAAATTTACAACTTTAATTTTTAATGTAAAATTGAGTTTATATTTTGTTATCATAAAAAAGAGGGAGATTGTTAATACAAATAATATCTAAAAACGTTATTTATATTTTTTGACCTCTCAACATTTTGATATTAACAAAATGTAAAAACGTTTACAATAAAATTAGACGTTTACAAATTATTAATCGTAAAATTCCATTTCTAAGATTAGTAATCACTTAAGGTTATTGAACAAATACAGAATGAAGCTGATTAGTGATCAAGAAAATAATTCTCTCATCCTTATATTTTTACAAAAGATTTTCATAAAATTAATTGTACAAAATATTTTCTAATTAAAAGAAAAGTTTTATTAAAAACTTAAAATTTGAAATTCAAATTTTCCCTCCAAAACAGAAGCATCTACACCAGATACAACCTTCCCTATAAAAAGACAAAAAAGGGAGCGGAGTCTAGGTGGCGGCCCCTTTATATATATGGGACCGCCGGGACCGCCACCAGTGACCGTTAATTTTTCTTGTCTATAAATATTGGTCGACCCCTTGCTGAAAATCATTCCTCTTTGCATGAAATTTTTTAGTCTCTTATTTCTCTCTCTAAAACTTCTTTCTCTCACTAGAACTCTTGATCACTAACACACTTAGATCTTGTTTCAAGTGATATTATCTTATCTTCTTCATCTTATCTTTCCTCTCTATCAAGTGCAAGAGAAGAACACTCGTATTCGCCAAGAAATGAAGTGTTGATTAGTGATCTCTCCTCTCTTCTTCTAAGTTCTAAATCTCTATTGTATTTATTTTGTATATTTGTGTGATTCGGATGTTGTGTAGATCTGATAGTGTATATCTTGTGAGTGTGTATATCTTGTGAAGTGGTAGATTGGTTCTAGCTAAGATTAAGACTCGATATTTAGCTTAGTGTCTGAAAATAACGTAAGCGACGTGTAAACGGTTTTCTCCGCCTAAAGGGAGCTTGTTGACATAGTGAAATCTCAAGTCGAATACTCGGGGAGTGGAGTAGGGCGAAGAGGTGCTTCGTAGCCGAACCACTATAAAATATTAGTGTCTTGGTTTAGTTGTTTCTTTCCTTATCTCTTTACATTATTATTGTTGTTATATAGTTCTAGTTTAGATAGTTATTGCTTGTTCATATTGTGAATTGGTTAAACATATAACTCGGATCTAAACATTTTTAAAAGTAAACTTTTAAAACGCTAAAGAACTTGTAAACTATTCAACCCCCCTTCTAGTTTCCACACGATCTATGACTTGGCATAGCTGCCTGTTTGGTATGCAGCCATCATAGATCTACACATTAGGCTCTTACTTGATCCATACAGTTTCACAGTTTTGGGTTATTGGCCATCAATATTCGACTCTGTCGAGCATTCCTAGCGTCAATGTTAGAAGCCAACAACGTCTGTTTGTCATTCAAAATTACATTCGATTTGTTGTAGACTTCTTACTCGACGCTAAGAATGATTTCGAGAGCGAGCTTGGGGTTTTGGTATTTTCAGGTGCGCTCGGACGTAGAAAGTGTTCTATATTTTTGCATGAGTGACAGTCTTAAAATCCTTGGCGGCCATTTAGATGTCGCGTTTCTTTCGTCACATGTTGGAATTACTTTTTATAAAACGACATATTCAGTTCATATAAACACCCCTAGTGTCCATGTCATAAGTCAATGACATCCGTTTGGTAAATGAAACTACATCCGGTTGGTTGTTGGCTTCTGGCTGGACGCTAGGGACGTGCGTGACAGTTGCAAAATCCTTAGCGTATATTGGAATATCAAGTCGTATCAAAAAATGATTATGAACGAAGCGTGATCGAAAAGTATAAGCAGGTATGTATTTAAGAGTTTATTTCACCTTACAAATTGTATACAACCTGTATAATTTGTCCAAATTATGTTTCAGGTATTACATGGTGCGTCATCGGACATGTCTCAATGAAGCTCTCGCCATCTATCATGCGAATTATGACTATGCGAAAAAAAAGAATAATAAGCAAGTATGTATTTAAGAGTTTATTTCACCTTAAAAATTGTATACAACCTATATAATTTGTCCAAATTGTCTTTCAAGTATTACATGGTGCGTCATCGAACATGTCTCAATGAAGCTCTCACCATCTATCATGCGAGTTATGACTATGCAAAAAAAAGGAATGATATTGAAAAATGCGGCTTCGCGTGCAAAGATTCTGGCTTAGCAATCTTTGCATATTATCGGAAGACCCACTGCACGAATACGGGAAATAGGGAAATTACATTTGTATGAGATATTCATTACTTAGTATGTAAACTATATACGGATAAATAAACGCACTTAAATTATGATTATTCGTTATCCATTTTCCGGATTACTCTTATTGCAAACGTAAAACCACTATTATACATTTCTTTGTACACACATATTCTACTTCCTATAACATAGACCTCCGTAAGGCATAGCAAAATCAAATGCTCTCACAGCGAAGCGCGGACTACAAAACCTCGTTAGTATTATAAGGTGATCTCTTTGTAAATTATTTTCAATTCTTTTTGGAGAACAGCTCGAGAAGACTATCAGAACAACTGATACTACAAATCCCAGATCAATGATGCAAGTTTCTCACCATGTGTAGTCTTTTTTTTCTTCTGTGATAGTATTGTTAATATTTGAATGGCCTTGTGCTTTTAAAAAAAATAGTGTGACTTAAAAATCAAGATCAGATTAGAGAATAAAGTTAAGGATGAATAGTTAATATGATTTTGAAAAATCAAAACTTGTTGAAGCAATTTTATTTCCTTGAAAAAAATCTGCATTTAACATGTGATTGTCATCTACCGATAAGTTCTTTGTAATCAAGCAAGATATGATAATTATACTTAATTACTGATGACATTAAATAACGTCACTTTTATAGCATCATTTATCGCATGTAAATAACCCATTTTATATAATTATTGCAAGAATTGTTACTTAATCGTTTGTATTTGAGAACTGCAATAACTATGGAGTACTTGGTGAAGATTAGCAAAAAGGCACGCATCTGGAGCTTAAATGAAGACATTTAAAGATTACTGTTCTGACATCCTATACGCCGTATCCATCAAGGAAGATACGGCGTATCTATGCATGCACTTCACAAGAAACCACGAAGATATAAATTCTAATACGCCGTATCCAAGAGACATCTATATGCCGTATTCAATATAAAGTAATAAAATATTCTGGAAGATATCAAACGTGGTCCCTACTCCAAGAAACCCCCGATACACCGTATCGACCAAATTCCACACCCTATAAATAGAAAACCTAAAAAAGGGTTTTCAGTGTGCTTGATCATATTTTTGATACCTTAAACACAAAAGTTAATTTTCAGAAGACAAGAAGAGCAGAAGAGGTCAAGCAAAGCTATTAATTCCATAGGAAACACTTTGTAATCTCCTATACTCTAGTAATCATTCGATTTTTGGTATCATTCGTTTAACTCGGTTAGTTTACCTTGGTTGAATTATTACTCTTGTATTGATTATGATGTTTGAGGGCTAATACCCTTGGGTATTAGCCATTATTATGAAGATTTGAATGTTTGGTTTGTTTATCTCGAATGCTTAATTTATCGTTGATTGCTTGTTTATGTTTATCAATTTATACTTGTTTACGTGCTTTTGTATGCGACCTATCATTCAACTGGATCTAGTGATACCGACCAAGTTAGCTAGATGCCGGGATGGCTCTCCATATAGTGATTTATATATCTAGACCAATAGGATCACAAATAATGACCTATCTTTGCCTTTAGATTAGTGAGCTTAGTTGGACCGGCAGGTGACCCTTGGGATCAACGAGTACGTTCTTAATCAATTGGTAAAGACTTGGCCAGTGGACTACTAGTATATAAATTGCCATTAAGCAGTAAGTGGGTAAAGTCTCTATGAGCTAGGGTTTAACAAGATCACCATTGCTTTAATCCCTAAGATAGATTATAATCAGCAAATAGGATGCTTTATGCAGATGCGTTTAATTGTGACAGAATTCTTCGTATCTAGGTCTTAGGAAGAAGTAACGCCTAAGTCTTACGAATGATATGCCGCCTCGAGATAAGTAATCATTGCACTAAATAAACAAACCAACGTTCTAATTGAATTAATCATGGCTAATACAGTTTTTTTATATTTGACTAGACCTCTCTTCTATCTTTTGTTTATCTGCTTGCGTGTGTAATTGTGTCTTAAATTGATCTAAGTCACCACCAAACCCGTGCCAGTCTCTCAGGCTGAAAACCCTCCCCTTATCTATTTGAATTAGGATTAACATAGGTTTAGCATAAGTTTAACATAGAATAGATCTAACTTAGATTAAATTAACTTAGTTTAGTGAACCAAAATATTAATAAATTGAAAGATTGTTTCTCGCTCTTAGTGATCGACACCTTACTTACCACGAAACTCTATCTGACCGGGTACACTGCCCGTTAAAGTGTTGTTTTTGGTAAAGTCGGAAAAATATAAATTTAAAACTTGAAATCACAAATTACAAGTCACAATGAACTCACTTCGGGGGAGATTGTTAGCCTCAAAATATTGAGTCGAACAATGAAAGTTCGTTTATTAATTATATTATGTCTTGGTCATTAATTAATATACGTTATAATAGGCTAGACGGGTAAACGGGCTCTTTAATGTAATCTAACCGGTCACGTGTATCGGGCGAAAGCCCAAGAAATCCCGAGCCCAGCCTGTAGAAATACTAAAGGCAAGTAAGCCTTTTAGTCTAGGTATAAATACCACTCTCCATGAATGGAGATTGGGTTGGTTCATTTGTAATCTTTCATTTTGCAAGTAAACTCTCCCATTTTCTAGTTTCTCTCTCTACATTCTCTCACTACCTCTCTCTACAAATCTTCTCATCTTCCTTCTTTAATTTCTTGTTCATCTAATGAAGTGGAAGTGATTTCGTGGTTCCGACAGCATGGCAAGGTGTATAACTGGAAAACTGCTACGTATGGTAGAATATGGGATGACGATGAAGTTCACAACCTCAGATCTGTTGAAACTGAATTCTCAGCTATAGTTTTTGATGACACGTTTTCATCTCAGGTAGCGCTCTCGTGTGAACCCACGGTAAGTCCTCTTAACGATAATGAAATTGACTTTAAAATATCGTTTGATGAATCCGACGATGAAGATTACATGGTAATTTTCGACAAAAACTCATTTTTTATAAAATAATTTCTGTCAACGATTTGAAAACGGATTCGTAACATGATAATGATAAAGTCAATATGCCTTCGTTTCCATCACCCGAGCCTACGATCAGTTATTTTGATGATTTAGACTACCTTAAAGATTTTAAGAAAGAATTTCCAGCCATTGTTTACAATAATGCTCTAACGTCTAAATTAGATTTCTTAACTGAACCTTCTACAAATCCTCAACATATCGATTAATTTAATGAAACATCATTTTCCGAATGTGATGAAGAGGAACAAAATGTTTTATACTTTAATGATCTATTTCCTTTCACTGTAATCTATCCTGATGGTTTAAAATCGGATGAGGACAATGATGGTAAAAAGTCGATACCGAACAACCCACGGGGGATATATTTGTCATACCGTCACCTGATAAGATAAACACCTATTTTTATACTTATGCACAAGGGTTGAATATGCTTTTGAAAATAAGTCATGATACATCAAGAGAATTTTTCAAAACTGAGATTTTTATCAAGGAACTAAATACCATGACTTGGAATTATATTCACGAAAGGAAGCCATTAATTTTCAAAATTAAAAATCTTTATGTGCCGTTTGGCATTCCCTTCGACCCCAAGTGGTTTTATAAGGATGGTGTTTAAACAAAAAAGTTGCGAAGGCCAAGGTACGCTTTTTTACTTTGTTAAATTTAGGGGAAATTGGTCTCAAGGAATGGATACGACGTATTAGGTAAATACCTATACAGCGTATCCACCATTTTTTACATGAGTTTACTAAGTCAACGATTTCGTTCAATACGGCGTATTAAACGAACCTCTATACGGCGTATCGAGTTTGGGTATAAAAACCCAACTGATACGACAGATAAACTTTTACACACACTCTCTCTTGATTTTAACCGCAATCAAAAGTTTCGGAGACCAATTTCCTTGTTTGTCTTTCTTTCTTACAATCCTAATCACAAGGTAAACGATCTTAAATCTTGTTCTTTTCCTCTTTTCGATTAGATCTAAAGTAAGATTAGGGTGTGGATTATGATAATTGCCATAGAATGCCTAGCTTGCATCCTCTTTGTCTCAGCATTAGATTGAGATAATTGTTGTTTTAAGTTTATGGGTCGAACGGGTAGAATTGGAAAACCCCTTTTCATTTTTAACTACAAAAGCACTATGGCGTATCCACTAAAGTGGATACGGCATATTGACTAATATTCACCCAAATTGTAAAACCCAATACGACGTATTCAGTACCTTGAATACGGCGTATGGACCTATTGATAACCCTGCATTACAAAACCCCATACGCCGTATTGATTTATCTCTATACGGCGTATTAACCACGTATCTCCCAATACTCCGTATCTATTCCCTATACGGAGTATTCCCATAAAATTTTATACGGCGTATCCACATCAGAATACGCCGTATCTGCCCTTAAAACATAATGATAAATCTTTATAATCTTTGTATTGATTTTGTTAAATTTACAGATATGACTCTTCCACCTAGAGATCAAAGACATCGGTATCTTAGGTTTGAGGGTTTAGAGTATACTGATGCCGATGTTATGGATTTTGAGGAGAGATTGGGTAGGATTTACGACAGAAAGATACACCGGGTTCAGGTTTTCGATTTTGGGGGATTGACTGATCTGATGGCCGAGGGATTGAGCGGTAGGATGAAGATAGAGCATAGGGATGCTCAGGGATAGAGTATTTTACTAGCCAAGCCTGGAGGCGGCTATTTGAGGTTTGAGGCCCTTTGGTACATGAGCTTATTCTGGAGTTCTTTAGTACGTTTAGATTTGGAGAGGGGGTACTTGATCTTGATATAGCTGGGGAATTACAGTTTTAGCTAGGAGGGGTTAGGCGCCGTATGAGCTGGAGAGAGTTTATTCTAGGTATGGGCTTACATACTAATGAGGAGGTTAAGTCGGTTGGATTTGGTGCATACTGGGCCGAGAGTACGAGGCAGATCCCAGATAAGGGGGATCTAAGTGCTTACTGGGTAGGGATCTCATCTGCGGGGGATTTCCTTGGCACAACCCCATCTTACACTTTGATTAGAGATCTGATGCTTACGATGTACCACAGTTTGATTGCATGCAGCATTGCTGGGAGGAGTCAGGCACCTGAGAAAGTAACCGTGATTGATTTGTTTTACTTAAGGGGGATGGATGTTGGTTATGTCAGCATCCTTTATCTATTGGCTAGGTACTTGAGGATGTTTGCTTCAAGGAGGAAGCGCGAGGCGATGATATCTGGAGGAGAGTTTGTTACTCGTCTGGCTGAGCATTTGGGGCTACTTACTAAAGAGAGACTCCAAGGATTGACAGTGATAGTTAGAGACCTCCTTGTGATTGATATGGTTGAGTTGGTACGACTGCAGATTTATGAGTAGCTTGATGATACTTGGGCTTGGGTAGACCCGGGACCAGAGAGGCATCCTGATGCTGCGGCTGGTGCCTCAGAGATCGCTGAGGGTGCTCATGATGTTGACGAGGGTGCTCAGGCTGTTCCAGCACCCGTACAGGCACCTCAGCCACCACCTGCAGCTGGACCAACTAGGACTATGGCATAGAGGATAGCTAGGTTAGTGAAGGATGTGCATGGGATGCGATGGGCACTGGGCGAGCAGAGAGAGGTATTGGATAGTATGACTCGTGATTTCTCTCGATTCACTACATGGACGGTTACTGGACTTTCACGGATGATGGATCAGGCTGGGGCCAGGTACACTAGCTATGCAGGTTTTCAGATCCCATATGTGAGGCGTACCAGGCGTAGGACTGATGACGCTAACACCTTAGCACCCCAGCAGCCAAACCCTTGACTTCTCTATCCCTTACTTTATGTCGCTATCTTTTGTACATTTATATTATTTAAATAATGATGTATCTAAACTTAAAACAAATTGTCCTTTGATGTATACATATTATGATATGATGATTTTGGTTTGTTTGTGTATGATAGAATCAAGCCTATCAGTAAGTTCAGGAAATTAGCTCGTTGATAGATTACGAACTCAAGCACCATATCCATCATAAGAATCAAAGCATAAGAAGAGGAGTGTTAAATAGTGTGAAAAGCTAAAGAAAAAGTCTAACTTAAAGACTAGCTGAAAGAAAAATGCTTCTCGGGAGACAACCCAGATTGTTTTTATTTATTTTTATCAAGTCTGTCTTCCCAGACATCAATACGGCATATCCGCTCCATACCATACGGCGTATTAAATGTCTGGACTTATCAGTTACTTTTCTGCATTTAAAACTTTATTGTCAGATCTGTCTATACGGCGTATTCATGCACATGATACGACGTATTTGGCAGACTGACTCGTATTGATACTTTTTACAGGTCTTTCTATACAGAGTATCCTGGTTTTTGGATACGGCGTATTGACTGCATGTACAGTTTTTTATTAACCGTAGGATACCCGAGATAGGATTTTGCATGTTTTTCCTATATTTTGCACAGGACCTCGTTGTAAAAGAAATCGACGAAGTTGGTGAAGTATCTATAATATGGAATTCTTGCTCATTAAATCTACTTGGAGAATCTACTGAGCAAAACACCAGGGGAGTTTCTCGTTCTAATTCTTTTAAATTCCCGTTTTTAGTGTTTTACCAATACAACAAGGACGTTGTATAATTTAAGTTGGGGGGGGTGAGAATTAGAACATTACTAGTCTAATTTTTCATATTAAAACGCTTAAATTATGCTCAAACTTAAAAAAAATTCAAGCATACTTTTGTGAAATTACCGGTTACATAACCTGCATACATAACCCTTATTAGATATTATGAGGATTCAGCCTTATCCATTTCCAAATGTTTACCCAAGTCCCACAAAAATATAAGTGTGCCGGTGATGTTGTAGACTTTAGAACTTGGCTTGGTATATCTATCCAAGACCACAATAATGAGTACTATGGATTTAGATGGAGTAACTTATTTAAATTGTTAAATTTCTAGGATTACACTCAAAAAGCCTTTATATGTTGTTTTATTAACTAACTACACTGGTTAGTTAACCCCCGTATAAACTCTTTGTTTACTCTCATTTTAAGAGTAAGATACCCTTAGAAAAACCTGTAGAGCCAATCCTTTAGGATAACACCATCTATTTGTTTTGTTACACCTTTACACCTTAGCCTACCCTGTTAAATTAAGTCCATTTATCAGTTGCTAGTTGCTTAAAGTGTAAAGTATGTATTTCTTGTGTCTTGTGTCATTTCCTATCTCTAGTATGGTTGGGAAATTTGCACATTGCAATGGGAATGTAAAAAGTATTCAAAACTCATGTATTTTACTACCATTACAATTATTGATACGTCCAAAGAATGAAGAATCATGGAAGAAATTATCTGGAGTTATTATGATCGTGAAGATGGTGAAATTACACCAAGATTCGTAGTATAGTATTGAATGAAAAAAAAACCAAAAAATTAGAAAATTGCAATAAAAAAAGAGGAGAAAAGTTTGAAGGTAGTCGGTTCGTTAAAGCTTAAACCGATGGAATTATTTGAAGGATCGATTATTCGTTGACACGTATATAAATCAACGATGTAAAGTTTTGTATAAAGTGGTAAATATCGCCACTTGTCTTTGTAAAAGTATGTAAAGTATGGGATGATTGGGAATTAACCGTTACAGGAACACCAACTTAGGTTGTTGTTTTTGATCTATGATCAAGACGTTTATGTATATAGTTGTGTCTTAATCATGGTAACGGTCAGGAAAGTGTCTAGCAAATTGTACCTTATCTGTTTGGACTTATTCTATATGTTTCGTAAATTTTGTTTAACAATAATTTATTTCCCTTTCCTAATGATTAACCTTAGGTTTTACTCGAATGAGGATGTGATCGAATCATGCATGTCTATTCCCTCGTTACAGCCATGTATGTGTGATTCAGCTGCCTTGTTGGTTTATTACTTTTGGTGATAGTTAGAAGATCCATACCCTATATCATTCTTCATCATAACCCTTGGTTAAACTCGAATAAGGATGTGATCAAATCACACATGTCAATTCCGTCGTTACGGACATGTATGTATGATTCAGCCGCCTTGTTGGTGTAGTACTTTTGGTGAAAGATTGTTAGAATGATCAACCCTAAGCCTTTAAAATAAAACCCAATTTGCCTTTATAAACTTGTTACTCCTTAGCTCTAGTGGTGGAGATGTGTATCCTTGCCAAGCCTATGATAGAATACTCGTTACGACCGAGCAATTGAGCGAATTAGTTACATGTTACCACATAGATTAGCTGAGTGATTTGAGTGTTTTCATCTTCCTATTTCGTGAGGTGTTTGGTTGTGTACTTGTAGTTGATCGAATAAATGCTTAACGGAAAAAAATCCTTAGGGATACATTTTCAAAAACTACTAAAGGCTACTTGAGGACAAGTAGGATTCAAGTGGGGGGATATTTAATGACATCAAATAACGTCACTTTTATAGCATCATTTATCCCATGTAAATAACCCATTTTGTATAATTATTGCAAGAATTGTTACTTAATCGTTTGTATTTGAGAATTGCAGTAATTATGGAGTACTTGGTGAAGATTAGCAAAAAGGCACGCATTTTGGAGCTTAAACGAAGACATTTGAAGATTACTGTTCTGACATCCTATACGCCGTATCCATCAAGGAAGATACGGCATATATGTGCCTGCACTTCACAAGAAACCACGAAGATATAAATTCCAATACGCCGTATCCAGGAGACATCAATACGCCATATTCAATATAAAGTAATAAAATATTCTGGAAGATATTGAATGTGGTCCCTAATCTAAGAAACTCCCGATACGCCGTATCCATCTATCTTGGTAGGCCGTATCGACCAAATTCCAGACCCTATAAATAGAAAACCTAAAAACGGGTGTTCAGTGTGCTTGATCATATTTTTGATACCTTAACCACAAAAGTCGATTTTCAAAAGACAAGAAGAGCAGAAGAGGTCAAGCAAAGCTATTAATTCCATAGGAAACACTTTGTAATCTACTATATTGTAGTAATCGTTTAATTATTGGTATCATTGGGGGAAAAAACCTAAAAATCTTTAAAAAATAACCCTACGAAGAAATTTTCACTTCTAAACTACTCTACGGGACAAATAACGAAGAATGAAAAAGACTAGACCGAAAACGGAGTTCGTTTGACCCAAAAACGAGTCAAGACAAAAAACCGCACCCGGACCGTTCTTTAAAAAAGGAAAAGTTGTAAAAATGACCCTACGAAAATTTTTGTATTTTTCCTACAAACTATATGACAAAAGAAAATTTTCTAAAAATTCAACATATTTTGTAAATTCTACTAGTTACTTTACCATTCGACTCCGGGTTGGAACACTCTTCTTATGATCGCACATGTTGTTTCGTAATTCATCGTTTTGAAGCCTTCCAGTTGACAAAATGAGCATTGCATCGTTAGTCCTCAAATATACATAACTTGATCACCTATGTATAATTCAGGAAGAATCATGCCCATGCTGAGAGTAGTCACCTTAAAACCTACACCTCTTCATCAACACAAATCCGGAAGAAATTTCCGCATCTTTTCTCTGAACCCGTACCTTCTTCAGGTGTTGCAACCTGAGCCTTGAGGACAAGGCTCTTCTAACCGGAGGAGACTGTAACATTCCGTATTTTCAGGTCATTTTATGACATCATTCATTTTGTCATTTTTCACTATTTATTTTTTTTCTTTTCTCGTACGCGTTCGCTTTTAATTTTAAGTGTTAAGTTAAATCGCGTGAACTAAAAATCAACAACCAACGTAAACGGACACCAAACAAATTAAAGTTTATGTCAAGCCATCATTATATTATTTTTTTCAAAAGTAATAATTAACTTTTATATTTTATTTTTGTTGGTTACGTAAAGTGTATACGTTTCGCGATAAATTGCGTTTAGGCACTCCCGGAACCACAAAAACTTTTCTACGCTTCAACAAATACCCACTTTTATACCCAATACATAAAAGTTACAAAAATATCTCACTTATATCACTCTTATGCCGAAATTATGCCAAGAGATTCAAAGAAATAAGAAAATTTCCAAGTTTGGTCAAGTATACATCTCTTTCATTATACCTAGCCCATGCCTTCATTAAAGCCTACCCATACCTTGTCTATTTGACCAAGACCATGACCTAGACCATCCCTAGGACCTTACCATGTCTCCTTGACCAATCCTATATCATATATACATGTATCTACTAGTAAGAGAAACATACAAGCAAAATACTTAACTAGAAAAATCAAACTATACTCCCTTTTTCCTCTCTATATGCTACGGCATCAAGCAAGCACACAACCAAACCCATATCAATTTTTATACAACCCATACACACCTATACACATCTATCCTAAGATATTCTAAGGTGTTTCCAAGCATTGGCTAACCTTTTTCAAGTATTAATCAGTGAAAGAAAGTTAGGGTTTTTATTAAGGAAAGCTAGGGCTTCTTTGTGCAAGCTTGGATTTTGTGG